>JAVJHS010000702.1:0-14000 GCA_032873175.1 Leptopilina drosophilae | reverse complement strand
CAAAAACCCTGAAAAAATATAGTGGCAAAAAGTTACCGAAAACTGAAGTTTCAAAATGAAAAAATTTCTCTGATTTTGGAAAAACCTTTGTAACTTTTTTAATTTTGGTCCTAGAAAAATGCGTCTAAAGAAGAAGTTGCATGGTTTTGGTTCAGTTATTAGGAAAATTTTCAAAAACCCTAAAAAAATAAAGTGGCAAAAAGTTACCGAAAACTGAAGTTTCAAAATGAAAAAATTTCTCTGATTTTGGAAAAAGCTTTGTAACATTTTTAATTTTGGTCCTAGAAAAATGCGTCTAAAGAAGAAGTTGCATGGTTTTGGTCCAGTAATTGGGAAAAATTTCAAAAAGCCTGAAAAAATAAAGTGGCAAAAAGTTACCGAAAATTGAAGTTACAAAATGAAAAAATTTCTCTGATTTTGGAAAAACCCTTGTAACTTTTTTAATTTTGGTCCTAGAAAAATGCGTCTAAAGAAGAAGTTGCATGGTTTTGTTCCTGTTATTGGGAAAAATTTCAAAAAGCCTGAAAAAATAAAGTGGCAAAAAGTTACCGAAAACTGAAGTTTCAAAATGAAAAAATTTCTCTGATTTTGGAAAAAGCTTTGTAACATTTTTAATTTTGGTCCTAGAAAAATGCGTCTAAAGAAGAAGTTGCATGGTTTTGGTCCAGTTATTGGGAAAAATTTCAAAAACCCTTTAAAAATAAAGTGGCAAAAAGTTACCGAAAACTGAAGTTTCAAAATGAAAAAATTTCTCTGATTTTGGAAAAAGCTTTGTAACATTTTTAATTTTGGTCCTAGAAAAATGCGTCTAAAGAAGAAGTTGCATGGTTTTCTTCCAGTTATTGCGAAAAATTTCAAAAACCCTTTAAAAATTAAGTGGCAAAAAGTTACCGAAAACTGAAGTTTCAAAATGAAAAAATTTCTCTGATTTTGGAAAAACGTTTGTAACTTTTTTAATTTTGGTCCTAGAAAAATGCGTCTAAAGAAGAAGTTGCATGGTTTTGGTTCAGTTATTATGAAAATTTTCAAAAACCCTGAAAAAATAAAGTGGCAAAAAGTTACCGAAAACTGAAGTTTCAAAATGAAAAAATTTCTCTGATTTTGGAAAAACGTTTGTAACTTTTTTAATTTTAGTCCTAGAAAAATGCGTCTAAAGAAGAAGTTGCATGGTTTTGTTCCTGTTATTGGGAAAAATTTCAAAAAGCCTGAAAAAATAAAGTGGCAAAAAGTTACCGAAAATTGAAGTTTCAAAATGAAAAAATTTCTCTGATTTTGGAAAAACGTTTGTAACTTTTTTAATTTTAGTCCTAGAAAAATGCGTCTAAAGAAGAAGTTGCATGGTTTTGTTCCTGTTATTGGGAAAAATTTCAAAAAGCCTGAAAAAATAAAGTGGCAAAAAGTTACCGAAAATTGAAGTTACAAAATGAAAAAATTTCTCTGATTTTGGAAAAACCCTTGTAACTTTTTTAATTTTGGTCCTAGAAAAATGCGTGTAAAGAAGAAGTTGCATGGTTTTGGTTCAGTTATTAGGAAAATTTTAAAAACCCTGAAAGAATATAGTGGCAATAAGTTACCGAAAACTGAAATTTCAAAATGAAAAAATTTCTCTGATTTTGAAAAAACGTTTGTAACTTTTTTAATTTTGGTCCTAGAAAAATGCGTCTAAAAAAGAAGTTGCATGGTTTTGGTTCAGTTATTATGAAAATTTTCAAAAACCCTTCAAAAATAAAGTGGCAAAAAGTTACCGAAAATTAAAGTTTCAAAATGAAAAAATTTTTCTGATTTTGGAAAAACCCTTGTAACTTTTTTAATTTTGGTCCTAGAAAAATGCGTCTAAAGAAGAAGTTGCATGGTTTTGGTTCAGTTATCAGGAAAATTTTAAAAAACCCTGAAAAAATAAAGTGGCAAAAAGTTACCGGAAATTGAAGTTTCAAAATGAAAAAATTTCTCTAATTTGGAAAAACGTTTGTAACTTTTTTAATTTTGGTCCTAGAAAAATGCGTCTAAAGAAGAAGTTGCATGGTTTTGGTCCAGTTATAAGGAAAATTTTCAAAAACCCTGAAAAAATAAAGTGGCAAAAAGTTACCGAAAATTGAAGTTTCAAAATGAAAAAATTTCTCTGATTTTGGAAAAACGTTTGTAACTTTTTTAATTTTAGTCCTAGAAAAATGCGTCTAAAGAAGAAGTTGCATGGTTTTGGTTCAGTTATTAGGAAAATTTTCAAAAACCCTGAAAAAATAAAGTGGCAAAAAGTTACCGAAAACTGAAGTTTCAAAATGAAAAAATTTCTCTGATTTTGGAAAAACGTTTGTAACTTTTTTAATTTTGGTCCTAGAAAAATGCGTCTAAAGAAGAAGTTGCATGGTTTTGGTCCAGTTATTAGGAAAATTTTCAAAAACCCTGAAAAAATAAAGTGGCAAAAAGTTAACGGAAATTGAAGTTTCAAAATGAAAAAATTTCTCTGATTTTGGAAAAACGTTTGTAACTTTTTTAATTTTGGTCCTAGAAAAATGCGTCTAAAGAAGAAGTTGCATGGTTTTGGTTCAGTTATTAGGAAAATTTTCAAAAACCCTGAAAAAATAAAGTGGCAACAAGTTACCGCAAACTGAAGTTTCAAAATGAAAAAATTTCTCTGATTTTGGAAAAACCTTTGTAACTTTTTTAATTTTGGTCCTAGAAAAATGCGTCTAAAGAAGAAGTTGCATGGTTTTAGTTCAGTTATTAGGAAAATTTTCAAAAACCCTAAAAAAATAAAGTGGCAAAAAGTTACCGAAAACTGAAGTTTCAAAATGAAAAAATTTCTCTGATTTTGGAAAAAGCTTTGTAACATTTTTAATTTTGGTCCTAGAAAAATGCGTCTAAAGAAGAAGTTGCATGGTTTTGGTCCAGTTATTGGGAAAAATTTCAAAAACCCTTTAAAAATAAAGTGGCAAAAAGTTACCGAAAACTGAAATTTCAAAATGAAAAAATTTCTCTGATTTTGGAAAAACCTTTGTAACTTTTTTAATTTTGGTCCTAGAAAAATGCGTGTAAAGAAGAAGTTGCATGGTTTTGGTTCAGTTATTAGGAAAATTTTCAAAAACCCTGAAAAAATAAAGTGGCAAAAAGTTACCGAAAACTGAAGTTTCAAAATGAAAAAATTTCTCTGATTTTGGAAAAACGATTGTAACTTTTTTAATTTTGGTCCTAGAAAAATGCGTCTAAAGAAGAAGTTGCATGGTTTTGTTCCAGTTATTGGGAAAAATTTCAAAAACCCTGAAAAAATAAAGTGGCAAAAAGTTACCGAAATTTGAAGTTACAAAATGAAAAAATTTCTCTGATTTTGGAAAAACCCTTGTAACTTTTTTAATTTTGGTCCTAGAAAAATGCGTCTAAAAAAGAAGTTGCATGGTTTTGGTTCAGTTATTAGGAAAATTTTCAAAAACCCTAAAAAAATAAAGTGGCAAAAAGTTACCGAAAACTGAAGTTTCAAAATGAAAAAATTTCTCTGATTTTGGAAAAAGCTTTGTAACATTTTTAATTTTGGTCCTAGAAAAATGCGTCTAAAGAAGAAGTTGCATGGTTTTGGTCCAGTTATTGGGAAAAATTTCAAAAACCCTTTAAAAATAAAGTGGCAAAAAGTTACCGAAAACTGAAGTTTCAAAATGAAAAAATTTCTCTAATTTGGAAAAACGTTTGTAACTTTTTTAATTTTGGTCCTAGAAAAATGCGTCTAAAAAAGAAGTTGCATGGTTTTCTTCCAGTTATTGCGAAAAATTTCAAAAACCCTTTAAAAATTAAGTGGCAAAAAGTTACCGAAAACTGAAGTTTCAAAATGAAAAAATTTCTCTGATTTTGGAAAAACGTTTGTAACTTTTTTATTTTGGTCCTAGAAAAATGCGTCTAAAGAAGAAGTTGCATGGTTTTGGTTCAGTTATTATGAAAATTTTCAAAAACCCTGAAAAAATAAAGTGGCAAAAAGTTACCGAAAACTGAAGTTTCAAAATGAAAAAATTTCTCTGATTTTGGAAAAACGTTTGTAACTTTTTTAATTTTGGTCCTAGAAAAATGCGTCTAAAGAAGAAGTTGCATGGTTTTGGTTCAGTTATTAGGAAAATTTTAAAAAACCCTGAAAAAATAAAGTGGCAAAAAGTTACCGGAAATTGAAGTTTCAAAATGAAAAAATTTCTCTAATTTGGAAAAACGTTTGTAACTTTTTTAATTTTGGTCCTAGAAAAATGCGTCTAAAGAAGAAGTTGCATGGTTTTGTTCCTGTTATTGGGAAAAATTTCAAAAAGCCTGAAAAAATAAAGTGGCAAAAAGTTACCGAAAATTGAAGTTTCAAAATGAAAAAATTTCTCTGATTTTGGAAAAACGTTTGTAACTTTTTTAATTTTAGTCCTAGAAAAATGCGTCTAAAGAAGAAGTTGCATGGTTTTGTTCCTGTTATTGGGAAAAATTTCAAAAACCCTGAAAAAATAAAGTGGCAAAAAGTTACTGAAAATTGAAGTTTCAAAATGAAAAATTTTCTCTGATTTTGGAAAAACGTTTGTAACTTTTTTAATTTTAGTCCTAGAAAAATGCGTCTAAAGAAGAAGTTGCATGATTTTGGTTCAGTTATTAGGAAAATTTTCAAAAACCCTAAAAAAATAATGTGGCAAAAAGTTACCGAAAACAGAAGTTTCAAAATGAAAAAATTTCTCTGATTTTGGAAAAACGTTTGTAACTTTTTTAATTTTGGTCCTAGAAAAATGCGTCTAAAAAAGAAGTTGCATGGTTTTGGTTCAGTTATTATGAAAATTTTCAAAAACCCTTCAAAAATAAAGTGGCAAAAAGTTACCGAAAATTGAAGTTTCAAAATGAAAAAATTTCTCTGATTTTGGAAAAACGTTTGTAACTTTTTTAATTTTGGTCCTAGAAAAATGCGTCTAAAGAAGAAGTTGCATGGTTTTGTTCCTGTTATTGGGAAAAATTTCAAAAACCCTGAAAAAATAAAGTGGCAAAAAGTTACCGAAAATTGAAGTTTCAAAATGAAAAAATTTCTCTGATTTTGGAAAAACGTTTGTAACTTTTTTAATTTTGGTCCTAGAAAAATGCGTCTAAAGAAGAAGTTGCATGGTTTTGGTCCAGTTATTGGAAAAAATTTCAAAAACCCTGAAAAAATAAAGTGGCAAAAAGTTACCGAAAATTGAAGTTTCAAAATGAAAAAATTACTCTGATTTTGGAAAAACGTTTGTAACTTTTTTAATTTTGGTCCTAGAAAAATTCGTCTAAAGAAGAAGTTGCATGGTTTTGGTTCAGTTATTGGGAAAAATTTCAAAAACCCTAAAAAAATAAAGTGGCAAAAAGTTACCGAAAATTGAATTTTCAAAATGAAAAAATTTCTCTGATTTTGGAAAAACGTTTGTAACTTTTTTAATTTTGGTCCTAGAAAAATGCGTCTAAAGAAGAAGTTGCATGGTTTTGTTCCAGTTATGAGGAAAAATTTTAAAAACCCTGAAAAAATAAAGTGTCAAAAAGTTACCGAAAATTGAATTTTCAAAATGAAAAAATTTCTCTGATTTTGGAAAAACGTTTGTAACTTTTTTAATTTTGGTCCTAGAAAAATGCGTCTAAAGAAGAAGTTGCATGGTTTTAGTTGAGTTATTGGGCAAAATTTCAAAAACCCTGAAAAAATAAAGTGGCAAAAAGTTACCGAAAATTGAATCTTCAAAATGAAAAAATTTCTCTGATTTTGGAAAAACGTTTGTAACTTTTTTAATTTTGGTCCTAGAAAAATGCGTCTAAAGAAGAAGTTGCATGGTTTTGTTCCTGTTATTGGGAAAAATTTCAAAAACCCTGAAAAAAAAAAGTGGCAAAAAGTTACCGAAAATTGAAGTTTCAAAATGAAAAAATTTCTCTGATTTTGGAAAAACGTTTGTAACTTTTTTAATTTTGGTCCTAGAAAAATGCGTCTAAAGAAGAAGTTTAATGGTTTTGGTCCAGTTATTAAGAAAAATTTCAAAAACCCTTTAAAAATTAAGTGGCAAAAAGTTACCAAAAACTGAAGTTTCAAAATGAAAAAATTTCTCTGATTTTGGAAAAACGTTTGTAACTTTTTTAATTTTGGTCCTAGAAAAATGCGTCTAAAGAAGAAGTTGCATGGTTTTGGTTCAGTTATTAGGAAAATTTTTAAAAACCCTGAAAAAATAAAGTGGCAAAAAGTTACCGAAAACTGAAGTTTCAAAATGAAAAAATTTCTCTGATTTTGGAAAAACGTTTGTAACTTTTTTAATTTTGGTCCTAGAAAAATGCGTCTAAAGAAGAAGTTGCATGGTTTTGGTTCAGTTATTAGGAAAAATTTCAAAAACCCTGAAAAAATAAAGTGGAAAAAAGTTACCGAAAATTAAATTTCAAAATGCAAAAATGTTCTTGATTTTGGAAAAACGTTTATAACTTTTTTAATTTTGGTCCTAGAAAAATGCGTCTAAAGAAAAAGTTGCATGGTTTTGTTCCAGTTATTGGGAAAAATTTCAAAAACCCTAAAAAAATAAAGTGGCAAAAAGTTACCGAAAATTGAAGTTTCAAAATGAAAAAATTTCTCTGATTTTGGAAAAACGTTTGTAACTTTCTTAATTTTGGTCCTAGAAAAATGCGTCTAAAGAAAAAGTTGCATGGTTTTGGTTCAGTTATTAGGAAAATTTTCAAAAACCCTGAAAAAATAAAGTGGCAAAAAGTTACCGAAAACTGAAGTTTCAAAATGAAAAAATTTCTCTGATTTTGGAAAAACGATTGTAACTTTTTTAATTTTGGTCCTAGAAAAATGCGTCTAAAGAAGTTGCATGGTTTTGTTCCAGTTATTGGGAAAAATTTCAAAAACCCTGAAAAAATAAAGTGGCAAAAAGTTACCGAAATTTGAAGTTACAAAATGAAAAAATTTCTCTGATTTTGGAAAAACCCTTGTAACTTTTTTAATTTTGGTCCTAGAAAAATGCGTCTAAAGAAGAAGTTGCATGGTTTTGGTTCAGTTATTAGGAAAAATTTCAAAAACCCTGAAAAAATAAAGTGGAAAAAAGTTACCGAAAATTGAAATTTTAAAATGAAAAAATTTCTCTGATTTTGGAAAAACGTTTGCAACTTTTTTAATTTTGGTCCTAGAAAAATGCGTCTAAAGAAGAAGTTGCATGGTTTTGTTCCAGTTATTGGGAAAAATTTCAAAAACCCTGAAAAAATAAAGTGGCAAAAAGTTACCGAAAATTGAATTTTAAAAATGAAAATATTTCTCTTAATTTGGGAAAAACGTTTGTAACTTTTTTAATTTTGGTCCTAGAAAAATGCGTCTAAAGAAGAAGTTGCATGGTTTTGTTCCAGTTATTGGGAAAAATTTCAAAAACCCTGAAAAAATAAAGTGGCAAAAAGTTACCGAAATTTGAAGTTACAAAATGAAAAAATTTCTCTGATTTTGGAAAAACCCTTGTAACTTTTTTAATTTTGGTCCTAGAAAAATGCGTCTAAAGAAGAAGTTGCATGGTTTTGGTTCAGTTATTAGGAAAAATTTCAAAAACCCTGAAAAAATAAAGTGGAAAAAAGTTACCGAAAATTGAAGTTTTAAAATGAAAAAATTTCTCTGATTTTGGAAAAACGTTTGCAACTTTTTTAATTTTGGTCCTAGAAAAATGCGTCTAAAGAAGAAGTTGCATGGTTTTGTTCCAGTTATTGGGAAAAATTTCAAAAACCCTGAAAAAATAAAGTGGCAAAAAGTTACCGAAAATTGAAGTTTTAAAATGAAAAAATTTCTCTGATTTTGGAAAAACGTTTGCAACTTTTTTAATTTTGGTCCTAGAAAAATGCGTCTAAAGAAGAAGTTGCATGGTTTTGTTCCTGTTATTGGGAAAAATTTCAAAAACCCTGAAAAAAAAAAGTGGCAAAAAGTTACCGAAAATTGAAGTTTCAAAATGAAAAAATTTCTCTGATTTTGGAAAAACGTTTGTAACTTTTTTAATTTTGGTCCTAGAAAAATGCGTCTAAAGAAGAAGTTGCATGGTTTTGTTCCTGTTATTGGGAAAAATTTCAAAAACCCTGAAAAAATAAAGTGGCAAAAAGTTACCGAAAATTGAATTTTAAAAATGAAAATATTTCTCTTAATTTGGGAAAAACGTTTGTAACTTTTTTAATTTTGGTCCTAGAAAAATGCGTCTAAAGATGAAGTTGCATGGTTTTGGTTCAGTTATTAGGAAAAATTTCAAAAACCCTGAAAAAATAAAGTGGCAAAAAGTTACCGAAAATTGAAGTTTCAAAATGAAAAAATTTCTCTGATTTTGGAAAAACGTTTGTAACTTTTTTAATTTTGGTCCTAGAAAAATGCGTCTAAAGAAGAAGTTGCATGGTTTTGTTCCAGTTATTGGAAAAATTTCAAAAACCCTGAAAAAATAAAGTGGCAAAAAGTTACCGAAAATTGAAGTTTCAAAAAGAAAAAATTTCTCTGATTTTGGAAAAACGTTTGTAACTTTTTTAATTTTGGTCCTAGAAAAATGCGTCTAAAGAAGAAGTTGCATGGTTTTGGTTCAGTTATAAGGAAAAATTTCAAAAACTCGAAAAAATAAAGTGTCAAAAAGTTACCGAAAATTGAAGTTTCAAAAAGAAAAAATTTTTCTGATTTTGGAAAATCGTTTGTAACTTTTTTAATTTTGGTCCTAGAAAAATGCGTCTAAAGCAGAAGTTGCATGGTTTTGGTTCAGTTATTAGGAAAAATTTCAAAAAGCCTGAAAAAATAAAGTGGCAAAAAGTTACCGAAAATTGAAGTTACAAAATGAAAAAATTTCTCTGATTTTGGAAAAACCCTTGTAACTTTTTTAATTTTGGTCCTAGAAAAATGCGTCTAAAGAAGAAGTTGCATGGTTTTGGTTCAGTTATTAGGAAAATTTTCAAAAACCCTGAAAAAATAAAGTGGCAAAAAGTTACCGGAAATTGAAGTTTCAAAATGAAAAAATTTCTCTAATTTGGAAAAACGTTTGTAACTTTTTTAATTTTGGTCCTAGAAAAATGCGTCTAAAGAAGAAGTTGCATGGTTTTCTTCCAGTTATTGCGAAAAATTTCAAAAACCCTTTAAAAATTAAGTGGCAAAAAGTTACCGAAAACTGAAGTTTCAAAATGAAAAAATTTCTCTGATTTTGGAAAAACGTTTGTAACTTTCTTAATTTTGGTCCTAGAAAAATGCGTCTAAAGAAAAAGTTGCATGGTTTTGTTCCTGTTATTGGGAAAAATTTCAAAAACCCTGAAAAAATAAAGTGGCAAAAAGTTACCGAAAATTGAAGTTTCAAAATGAAAAAGTTTCTCTGATTTTGGAAAAACGTTTGTAACTTTTTTAATTTTGGTCCTAGAAAAATGCGTCTAAAGAAGAAGTTGCATGGTTTTGGTCCAGTTATTGGGAAAAATTTCAAAAACCCTGAAAAAATAAAGTGGCAAAAAGTTACCGAAAATTGAAGTTTCAAAATGAAAAAATTACTCTGATTTTGGAAAAACGTTTGTAACTTTTTTAATTTTGGTCCTAGAAAAATTCGTCTAAAGAAGAAGTTGCATGGTTTTGGTTCAGTTATTGGGAAAAATTTCAAAAACCCTAAAAAAATAAAGTGGCAAAAAGTACCGAAAATTGAAGTTTCAAAATGAAAAAATTTCTCTGATTTTGGAAAAACGTTTGTAACTTTTTTAATTTTGGTCCTAGAAAAATGCGTCTAAAGAAGAAGTTGCATGGTTTTGGTTCAGTTATAAGGAAAAATTTCAAAAACCCTGAAAAAATAAAGTGTCAAAAAGTTACCGAAAATTGAAGTTTCAAAATGAAAAAATTTCTCTGATTTTGGAAAAACGTTTGTAACTTTTTTAATTTTGGTCCTAGAAAAATGCGTCTAAAGAAGAAGTTGCATGGTTTTGGTTCAGTTATAAGGAAAAATTTCAAAAACCCTGAAAAAATAAAGTGTCAAAAAGTTTCCGAAAATTGAAGTTTCAAAATGAAAAAATTTCTCTGATTTTGGAAAAACGTTTGTAACTTTTTTAATTTTGGTCCTAGAAAAATGCGTCTAAAGAAGAAGTTGCATGGTTTTGGTTCAGTTATAAGGAAAAATTTCAAAAACCCTGAAAAAATAAAGTGTCAAAAAGTTACCGAAAATTGAAGTTTCAAAATGAAAAAATTTCTCTGATTTTGGAAAAACGTTTGCAACTTTTTTAATTTTGGTCCTAGAAAAATGCGTCTAAAGAAGAAGTTGCATGGTTTTGTTCCTGTTATTGGGAAAAATTTCAAAAAGCCTGAAAAAATAAAGTGGCAAAAAGTTACCGAAAATTGAAGTTTCAAAATAAAAAAATTTCTCTAATTTGGAAAAACGTTTGTAACTTTTTTAATTTTGGTCCTAGAAAAATGCGTCTAAAGAAGAAGTTGCATGGTTTTGGTTCAGTTATTAGGAAAATTTTCAAAAACCCTGAAAAAATAAAGTGGCAAAAAGTTACCGAAAACTGAATTTTCAAAATGAAAAAATTTCTCTGATTTTGGAAAAACGTTTGTAACTTTTTTAATTTTGGTCCTAGAAAAATGCGTCTAAAGAAGAAGTTGCATGGTTTTGGTTCAGTTATTAGGAAAAATTTCAAAAACCCTGAAAAAATAAAGTGGAAAAAAGTTACCGAAAATTAAATTTCAAAATGCAAAAATGTTCTTGATTTTGGAAAAACGTTTATAACTTTTTTAATTTTGGTCCTAGAAAAATGCGTCTAAAGAAAAAGTTGCATGGTTTTGTTCCTGTTATTGGGAAAAATTTCAAAAACCCTGAAAAAATAAAGTGGCAAAAAGTTACCGAAAATTGAAGTTTCAAAATGAAAAAATTTCTCTGATTTTGGAAAAACGTTTGTAACTTTTTTAATTTTGGTCCTAGAAAAATGCGTGTAAAGAAGAAGTTGCATGGTTTTGTTCCTGTTATTGGGAAAAATTTCAAAAACCCTGAAAAAATAAAGTGGCAAAAAGTTACCGAAAATTGAAGTTTCAAAATGAAAAAGTTTCTCTGATTTTGGAAAAACGTTTGTAACTTTTTTAATTTTGGTCCTAGAAAAATGCGTCTAAAGAAGAAGTTGCATGGTTTTGGTTCAGTTATTAGGAAAAATTTCAAAAACCCTGAAAAAATAAAGTGGAAAAAAGTTACCGAAAATTAAAGTTTCAAAATGAAAAAGTTTCTCTGATTTTGGAAAAACGTTTGTAACTTTTTTAATTTTGGTCCTAGAAAAATGCGTCTAAAGAAGAAGTTGCATGGTTTTGGTTCAGTTATTAGGAAAAATTTCAAAAACCCTGAAAAAATAAAGTGGAAAAAAGTTACCGAAAATTAAAGTTTCAAAATGCAAAAATGTTCTTGATTTTGGAAAAACGTTTGTAACTTTTTTAATTTTGGTCCTAGAAAAATGCGTCTAAAGAAGAAGTTGCATGGTTTTGGTTCAGTTATTAGGAAAAATTTCAAAAACCCTGAAAAAATAAAGTGGCAAAAAGTTACGGAAAATTGAAGTTTCAAAATGAAAAAATTTCTCTGATTTTGGAAAAACGTTTGTAACTTTTTTAATTTTGGTCCTAGAAAAATGCGTCTAAAAAAGAAGTTGCATGGTTTTGGTTCAGTTATAAGGAAAAATTTCAAAAACCCTGAAAAAATAAAGTGTCAAAAAGTTACCGAAAATTGAAGTTTCAAAATGAAAAAATTTCTCTGATTTTGGAAAAACGTTTGTAACTTTTTTAATTTTGGTCCTAGAAAAATGCGTCTAAAGAAGAAGTTGCATGGTTTTGGTTCAGTTATAAGGAAAAATTTTAAAAACCCTGAAAAAATAAAGTGGCAAAAAGTTACCGAAAATTGAAGTTTCAAAAAGAAAAAATTTCTCTGATTTTGGAAAAACGTTTGCAACTTTTTTAATTTTGGTCCTAGAAAAATGCGTCTAAAGAAGAAGTTGCATGGTTTTGGTCCAGTTATTAGGAAAAATTTCAAAAACCCTGAAAAAATAAAGTGGCAAAAAGTTACCGAAAATTGAAATTTCAAAATGAAAAAATTTCTCTGATTTTGGAAAAACGTTTGTAACTTTTTTAATTTTGGTTCTAGAAAAATGCGTCTAAAGAAGAAGTTGCATGGTTTTGTTCCAGTTATTGGAAAAAATTTCAAAAACCCTGAAAAAATAAAGTGGCAAAAAGTTACCGAAAATTGAAGTTTCAAAAAGAAAAAATTTCTCTGATTTTGGAAAAACGTTTGCAACTTTTTTAATTTTGGTCCTAGAAAAATGCGTCTAAAAAAGAAGTTGCATGGTTTTGTTCCAGTTATTGGAAAAAATTTCAAAAACCCTGAAAAAATAAAGTGGCAAAAAGTTACCGAAAATTGAAGTTTCAAAAAGAAAAAATTTCTCTGATTTTGGAAAAACGTTTGTAACTTTTTTAATTTTGGTCCTAGAAAAATGCGTCTAAAGAAGAAGTTGCATGGTTTTGTTCCAGTTATTGGGAAAAATTTCAAAAACCCTGAAAAAATAAAGTGGCAAAAAGTTACCGAAAATTGAATTTTAAAAATGAAAATATTTCTCTTAATTTGGGAAAAACGTTTGTAACTTTTTTAATTTTGGTCCTAGAAAAATGCGTCTAAAGATGAAGTTGCATGGTTTTGGTTCAGTTATTAGGAAAAATTTCAAAAACCCTGAAAAAATAAAGTGGCAAAAAGTTACCGAAAATTGAATTTCAAAATGAAAAAATTTCTCTGATTTTGGAAAAACGTTTGTAACTTTTTTAATTTTGGTCCTAGAAAAATGCGTCTAAAGAAGAAGTTGCATGGTTTTGTTCCAGTTATTGGAAAAAATTTCAAAAACCCTGAAAAAATAAAGTGGCAAAAAGTTACCGAAAATTGAAGTTTCAAAAAGAAAAAATTTCTCTGATTTTGGAAAAACGTTTGTAACTTTTTTAATTTTGGTCCTAGAAAAATGCGTCTAAAGAAGAAGTTGCATGGTTTTGGTTCAGTTATAAGGAAAAATTTCAAAAACTCGAAAAAATAAAGTGTCAAAAAGTTACCGAAAATTGAAGTTTCAAAAAGAAAAAATTTTTCTGATTTTGGAAAATCGTTTGTAACTTTTTTAATTTTGGTCCTAGAAAAATGCGTCTAAAGAAGAAGTTGCATGGTTTTGTTCCTGTTATTGGGAAAAATTTCAAAAACCCTGAAAAAATAAAGTGGCAAAAAGTTACCGAAAATTGAAGTTTTAAAATGAAAAAATTTTTCTGATTTTGGAAAAACGTTTGCAACTTTTTTAATTTTGGTCCTAGAAAAATGCGTCTAAAGAAGAAGTTGCATGGTTTTGTTCCAGTTATTGGGAAAAATTTCAAAAACCCTGAAAAAATAAAGTGGCAAAAAGTTACCGAAAATTGAATTTTAAAAATGAAAATATTTCTCTTAATTTGGGAAAAACGTTTGTAACTTTTTTAATTTTGGTCCTAGAAAAATGCGTCTAAAGATGAAGTTGCATGGTTTCTTTCCAATTATTAGGAAAAATTTTAAAAACCCTTCAAAAATAAAATTGAAGAAAGTTACCGAAAATTGAATTTTTAAAATGATAAAATGTCTGTGATTTTGGAAAAACCTCTGTAACTTTTATAATTTTTGTGCTAGGAAAATGCGTCTAAAGTACAAGTTGCTTGTTTTTGTTCAAATTATCAGGAAAAAAGTCAAAATTCTTTTCTGTTTCCCCGGATTCATAGAAAAATAAAAAGGGAAGTGATGAAAATTGTTCTTTTTTTATATATATTTGTATAGATTCTTTCATTCTCTAATCTTTTAATTATTGTGAAATTTTTAGTGATATTTCGTTTTTTCTCTATATGTATTTTATTGACGTATGTGTATGATTGTGTGACGAGGGCGAAAATCAAATTATAATCACAAGTCTTGAGACTTAATTTTTTTATTGATCAATTTATAAGATTTATTGTATTGAAAGAATATATTAATTCCATATTGTAATTTTGTTGCTTCGTTTGTCTCTTTTTTCTTTCTTTTATA
>JAVJHS010000701.1:0-14000 GCA_032873175.1 Leptopilina drosophilae | reverse complement strand
AGAGAGAGAGAGTCTTTCGATTTTCTCTCTCCCTCTCTTTCTTTCTCTCTATTTCACTCTCTAAGTCTCTCTATCTCTCCCAGCACACGTTGAAATTCGAATTTCCAAGTTCCAACTGTTAACAGCAGATTCGCACTTTGGAATAAAGTTTACTCGCGTATATATATACATAATATACCCCGTTGGAGACACCCCCATCAGTATGTGTAGAAAATTTCTGTGTGAGCTCACACAGCAACACACAAACTTGTGCTTTCCATATTTGATCGATATCCTTGCGGAAATAAATTGTCGCGAACAAATGTGCACAGGCATTACTTTGACCAGAAAAATGCGTGTCTCGTAGATCAACTTAAATGGAGACAGTGCAATATGCCTGGGGTTTGAAAATTTACACGCAAAAAACTACCCTCTCTCTGTGTGTGTGGATGTGTATTGGTTGAACAAAACAAATTTTTTTTTTATTTGATTTAAGCGCTTTTTCAAATTTTCTCTCGCACTGATATTATTCCCTCTATATACACGACTATAGAGATATTTCTTTCTGTGTGTATATAAAAGCGCGTGGACCAATTTTGTTCACATATCATATCGATTTTTTTTCTTTTTTTTTTGTTTTTTGATTTTTATCAATGAACAAAAAGCGAAACTTTCGGCAGTTATTCTAGTTCACAATGAAGAACACACTTTTAAAAAAGAGAGAAGGAGAAAAAAGAAATTACGTAGATAACAATTTTTTGGTTGTTCGTTTTAAAAAAATAAACGTGGTAAAAAAAATGAAAAAACCAAATCGATAAATTTTTTAACTCCGTGACAAAAAAACACACAGTAAAAAAATTTGTTTACTTAAAAAACCGATTAATTGACTAATATTGTCAAAATAAATATTCATACGCCAATCAAAAAATATTTATAACAGACAATTAAATTGGATATGCTTCGAATAATGGAATTACTGGTTCAAATTGCTACCGTAATGAATTGATTCGAATAAATATTACTTGATTCAAATAATTATTTCATTTGATAATAATCAAGAAACATTATTTTTTTGAATCAAGAAAATTATTTTTAATATAATTACGCAGAAAAAATATTTTATTTAAATAATCCTTTCTTTTTCAATTTTTTTCCAGTTTTCACTTTCTTGAAAAATAAAATCAAAATTAAATTAACGCCATTTGAAGCCAAGACATTTTTGGTGTTAAAGACACCAAAAACGTCTTCACCCAAGAAACCTCTTTTTGCAGTGTAGTTTTAAAATTCAGGGACCGTCACGAAATTCAAAATTTGATTTCATTACAATATTCTCAAAACAAAACGAAATTATTGATATATTTTGATTTTGATTCCGTAACGAAACAAAATGTACTACTTATTCTGATTCTGACACTGTAACAAAAAAAAAAAAAAATAATTCCCATTTTGATTCTGATACTGTAATACTGCAATTTGGATTTCTTATAGAAATAAAAGTCGATTCGAATTCTACTTCAGATATGATATGTAAAACAATATTATCTTCTGATATATTTGAAATTTCCAACAAAATTTAAGATTAATGAGACACGTATAAGTATACATGCGCAGTAGTATTTTATCAAACTCAAAACAAAAAGGAATTTGGATTTTAAAATTAGAACCAAAACGAAATAGAGTTGAATTTTGATTCTAATATTGGAATAGAAACACAAGAAAAAAAAGTTTAAATTTAAACCTGATTTTGGGGTAAAAATTCGCTGCAACAAAATTTCACCTAGGCGAGGGCGCCACTGTCTATGTGACTTAGCATTGGTTAAAATTACCCGCAACAAAATTTATACCACCTTTTTTTCTGTGAACAAAACACAGTAGAATTTCACTTTTAATACTGGCATACGAAAATAAACAACATTTATTTTTTATTCGTATTTCTAAATCCAAACTGACTACAGGCTAATTTTAATTCTATTATCTATATGCAAATTAAAATCAAAGAATTTTTTAATTTTGTCTTGATTCCGTGACGGTCCCTGGTTTCTAGAAAGAAAATTGAGTTTTCAAAATGAAAAAATGTCTGAGATTTTGGAAAAACCTTTGTAACTTTTTTAATTTTTGTGCTAGAAAAATGCGTCTAAAGAAGGAGTTGCTTGTTTTTGTTCCAGTTATCAGGAAAAAAATCAAAAACCCTTCAAAAATAAAATTGAAAAAAGTTACCGAAAATTGAGTTTTCAAAATGAAAAAATGTCTGAGATTTTGGAAAATCCTTTGTAACTTTTTTAATTTTTGTGCTAGAAAAATGCGTCTAAAGAAGGAGTTGCTTGTTTTTGTTCCAGTTATCAGGAAAAAAATCAAAAACAATTAAAAAATAAAATTGAAAAAAGTTACCGAAAATTGAGTTTTCAAAATGAAAAAATGTCTGAGATTTTGGAAAATCCTTTGTAACTTTTTTAATTTTTGTGCTAGAAAAATGCGTCTAAAGAAGGAGTTGCTTGTTTTTGTTCCAGTTATCAGGAAAAAAATCAAAAACCCTTCAAAAATAAAATTGAAAAAAGTTACCGAAAATTGAGTTTTCAAAATGAAAAAATGTCTGAGATTTTGGAAAATCCTTTGTAACTTTTTTAATTTTTGTGCTAGAAAAATGCGTCTAAAGAAGGAGTTGCTTGTTTTTGTTCCAGTTATCAGGAAAAAAATCAAAAACCCTTCAAAAATAAAATTGAAAAAAGTTACCGAAAATTGAGTTTTCAAAATGAAAAAATGTCTGAGATTTTGGAAAATCCTTTGTAACTTTTTTAATTTTTGTGCTAGAAAAATGCGTCTAAAGAAGGAGTTGCTTGTTTTTGTTCCAGTTATCAGGAAAAAAATCAAAAACCCTTCAAAAATAAAATTGAAAAAAGTTACCGAAAATTGAGTTTTCAAAATGAAAAAATGTCTGAGATTTTGGAAAATCCTTTGTAACTTTTTTAATTTTTGTGCTAGAAAAATGCGTCTAAAGAAGGAGTTGCTTGTTTTTGTTCCAGTTATCAGAAAAAAAATCAAAAACCCTTCAAAAATAAAATTGAAAAAAGTTACCGAAAATTGAGTTTTCAAAATGAAAAAATGTCTGAGATTTTGGAAAAACCTTTGTAACTTTTTTAATTTTTGTGCTAGAAAAATGCGTCTAAAGAAGGAGTTGCTTGTTTTTGTTCCAGTCAAAAGAAAAAATGTCAAAAACCCTTCAAAAATAAAATTGAAAAAAGTTACCGAAAATTGAGTTTTCAAAATGAAAAAATGTCTGAGATTTTGGAAAATCCTTTGTAACTTTTTTAATTTTTGTGCTAGAAAAATGCGTCTAAAGAAGGAGTTGCTTGTTTTTGTTCCAGTTATCAGGAAAAAAATCAAAAACCCTTCAAAAATAAAATTGAAAAAAGTTACCGAAAATTGAGTTTTCAAAATGAAAAAATGTCTGAGATTTTGGAAAATCCTTTGTAACTTTTTTAATTTTTGTGCTAGAAAAATGCGTCTAAAGAAGGAGTTGCTTGTTTTTGTTCCAGTTATCAGGAAAAAAATCAAAAACCCTTCAAAAATAAAATTGAAAAAAGTTACCGAAAATTGAGTTTTCAAAATGAAAAAATGTCTGAGATTTTGGAAAATCCTTTGTAACTTTTTTAATTTTTTTTCTTTTAAAAATGCGTCTAAAGAAGGAGTTGCTTGTTTTTGTTCCAGTTATCAGGAAAAAAATCAAAAACCCTTCAAAAATAAAATTGAAAAAAGTTACCGAAAATTGAGTTTTCAAAATGAAAAAATGTCTGAGATTTTGGAAAAACCTTTGTAACTTTTTTAATTTTTGTGCTAGAAAAATGCGTCTAAAGAAGGAGTTGCTTGTTTTTGTTCCAGTTATCAGGAAAAAAATCAAAAACCCTTCAAAAATAAAATTGAAAAAAGTTACCGAAAATTGAGTTTTCAAAATGAAAAAATGTCTGAGATTTTGGAAAAACCTTTGTAACTTTTTTAATTTTTGTGCTAGAAAAATGCGTCTAAAGAAGGAGTTGCTTGTTTTTGTTCCAGTTATCAGGAAAAAAATCAAAAACCCTTCAAAAATAAAATTGAAAAAAGTTACCGAAAATTGAGTTTTCAAAATGAAAAAATGTCTGAGATTTTGGAAAATCCTTTGTAACTTTTTTAATTTTTGTGCTAGAAAAATGCGTCTAAAGAAGGAGTTGCTTGTTTTTGTTCCAGTTATCAGGAAAAAAATCAAAAACCCTTCAAAAATAAAATTGAAAAAAGTTACCGAAAATTGAGTTTTCAAAATGAAAAAATGTCTGAGATTTTGGAAAATCCTTTGTAACTTTTTTAATTTTTGTGCTAGAAAAATGCGTCTAAAGAAGGAGTTGCTTGTTTTTGTTCCAGTTATCAGGAAAAAAATCAAAAACCCTTCAAAAATAAAATTGAAAAAAGTTACCGAAAATTGAGTTTTCAAAATGAAAAAATGTCTGAGATTTTGGAAAATCCTTTGTAACTTTTTTAATTTTTGTGCTAGAAAAATGCGTCTAAAGAAGGAGTTGCTTGTTTTTGTTCCAGTTATCAGGAAAAAAATCAAAAACCCTTCAAAAATAAAATTGAAAAAAGTTACCGAAAATTGAGTTTTCAAAATGAAAAAATGTCTGAGATTTTGGAAAATCCTTTGTAACTTTTTTAATTTTTGTGCTAGAAAAATGCGTCTAAAGAAGGAGTTGCTTGTTTTTGTTCCAGTTATCAGGAAAAAAATTCAAAAACCCTTCAAAAATAAAATTGAAAAAAGTTACCGAAAATTGAGTTTTCAAAATGAAAAAATGTCTGAGATTTTGGAAAATCCTTTGTAACTTTTTTAATTTTTGTGCTAGAAAAATGCGTCTAAAGAAGGAGTTGCTTGTTTTTGTTCCAGTTATCAGGAAAAAAATCAAAAACCCTTCAAAAATAAAATTGAAAAAAGTTACCGAAAATTGAGTTTTCAAAATGAAAAAATGTCTGAGATTTTGGAAAATCCTTTGTAACTTTTTTAATTTTTGTGCTAGAAAAATGCGTCTAAAGAAGGAGTTGCTTGTTTTTGTTCCAGTTATCAGGAAAAAAAATCAAAAACCCTTAAAAAATAAAATTGAAAAAAGTTACCGAAAATTGAGTTTTCAAAATGAAAAAATGTCTGAGATTTTGGAAAATCCTTTGTAACTTTTTTAATTTTTGTGCTAGAAAAATGCGTCTAAAGAAGGAGTTGCTTGTTTTTGTTCCAGTTATCAGGAAAAAAATCAAAAACCCTTCAAAAATAAAATTGAAAAAAGTTACCGAAAATTGAGTTTTCAAAATGAAAAAATGTCTGAGATTTTGGAAAATCCTTTGTAACTTTTTTAATTTTTGTGCTAGAAAAATGCGTCTAAAGAAGGAGTTGCTTGTTTTTGTTCCAGTTATCAGGAAAAAAATCAAAAACCCTTCAAAAATAAAATTGAAAAAAGTTACCGAAAATTGAGTTTTCAAAATGAAAAAATGTCTGAGATTTTGGAAAATCCTTTGTAACTTTTTTAATTTTTGTGCTAGAAAAATGCGTCTAAAGAAGGAGTTGCTTGTTTTTGTTCCAGTTATCAGGAAAAAAATCAAAAACCCTTCAAAAATAAAATTGAAAAAAGTTACCGAAAATTGAGTTTTCAAAATGAAAAAATGTCTGAGATTTTGGAAAATCCTTTGTAACTTTTTTAATTTTTGTGCTAGAAAAATGCGTCTAAAGAAGGAGTTGCTTGTTTTTGTTCCAGTTATCAGGAAAAAAATCAAAAACCCTTCAAAAATAAAATTGAAAAAAGTTACCGAAAATTGAGTTTTCAAAATGAAAAAATGTCTGAGATTTTGGAAAATCCTTTGTAACTTTTTTAATTTTTGTGCTAGAAAAATGCGTCTAAAGAAGGAGTTGCTTGTTTTTGTTCCAGTTATCAGGAAAAAAATTCAAAAACCCTTCAAAAATAAAATTGAAAAAAGTTACCGAAAATTGAGTTTTCAAAATGAAAAAATGTCTGAGATTTTGGAAAATCCTTTGTAACTTTTTTAATTTTTGTGCTAGAAAAATGCGTCTAAAGAAGGAGTTGCTTGTTTTTGTTCCAGTTATCAGGAAAAAAATCAAAAACCCTTCAAAAATAAAATTGAAAAAAGTTACCGAAAATTGAGTTTTCAAAATGAAAAAATGTCTGAGATTTTGGAAAATCCTTTGTAACTTTTTTAATTTTTGTGCTAGAAAAATGCGTCTAAAGAAGGAGTTGCTTGTTTTTGTTCCAGTTATCAGGAAAAAAATCAAAAACCCTTCAAAAATAAAATTGAAAAAAGTTACCGAAAATTGAGTTTTCAAAATGAAAAAATGTCTGAGATTTTGGAAAATCCTTTGTAACTTTTTTAATTTTTGTGCTAGAAAAATGCGTCTAAAGAAGGAGTTGCTTGTTTTTGTTCCAGTTATCAGGAAAAAAATCAAAAACCCTTCAAAAATAAAATTGAAAAAAGTTACCGAAAATTGAGTTTTCAAAATGAAAAAATGTCTGAGATTTTGGAAAATCCTTTGTAACTTTTTTAATTTTTGTGCTAGAAAAATGCGTCTAAAGAAGGAGTTGCTTGTTTTTGTTCCAGTTATCAGGAAAAAAATCAAAAACCCTTCAAAAATAAAATTGAAAAAAGTTACCGAAAATTGAGTTTTCAAAATGAAAAAATGTCTGAGATTTTGGAAAATCCTTTGTAACTTTTTTAATTTTTGTGCTAGAAAAATGCGTCTAAAGAAGGAGTTGCTTGTTTTTGTTCCAGTTATCAGGAAAAAAATCAAAAACCCTTCAAAAATAAAATTGAAAAAAGTTACCGAAAATTGAGTTTTCAAAATGAAAAAATGTCTGAGATTTTGGAAAATCCTTTGTAACTTTTTTAATTTTTGTGCTAGAAAAATGCGTCTAAAGAAGGAGTTGCTTGTTTTTGTTCCAGTTATCAGGAAAAAAATCAAAAACCCTTCAAAAATAAAATTGAAAAAAGTTACCGAAAATTGAGTTTTCAAAATGAAAAAATGTCTGAGATTTTGGAAAATCCTTTGTAACTTTTTTAATTTTTGTGCTAGAAAAATGCGTCTAAAGAAGGAGTTGCTTGTTTTTGTTCCAGTTATCAGGAAAAAAATCAAAAACCCTTCAAAAATAAAATTGAAAAAAGTTACCGAAAATTGAGTTTTCAAAATGAAAAAATGTCTGAGATTTTGGAAAATCCTTTGTAACTTTTTTAATTTTTGTGCTAGAAAAATGCGTCTAAAGAAGGAGTTGCTTGTTTTTGTTCCAGTTATCAGGAAAAAAATCAAAAACCCTTCAAAAATAAAATTGAAAAAAGTTACCGAAAATTGAGTTTTCAAAATGAAAAAATGTCTGAGATTTTGGAAAATCCTTTGTAACTTTTTTAATTTTTGTGCTAGAAAAATGCGTCTAAAGAAGGAGTTGCTTGTTTTTGTTCCAGTTATCAGGAAAAAAATCAAAAACCCTTCAAAAATAAAATTGAAAAAAGTTACCGAAAATTGAGTTTTCAAAATGAAAAAATGTCTGAGATTTTGGAAAATCCTTTGTAACTTTTTTAATTTTTGTGCTAGAAAAATGCGTCTAAAGAAGGAGTTGCTTGTTTTTGTTCCAGTTATCAGGAAAAAAATCAAAAACCCTTCAAAAATAAAATTGAAAAAAGTTACCGAAAATTGAGTTTTCAAAATGAAAAAATGTCTGAGATTTTGGAAAATCCTTTGTAACTTTTTTAATTTTTGTGCTAGAAAAATGCGTCTAAAGAAGGAGTTGCTTGTTTTTGTTCCAGTTATCAGGAAAAAAATCAAAAACCCTTCAAAAATAAAATTGAAAAAAGTTACCGAAAATTGAGTTTTCAAAATGAAAAAATGTCTGAGATTTTGGAAAATCCTTTGTAACTTTTTTAATTTTTGTGCTAGAAAAATGCGTCTAAAGAAGGAGTTGCTTGTTTTTGTTCCAGTTATCAGGAAAAAAATCAAAAACCCTTCAAAAATAAAATTGAAAAAAGTTACCGAAAATTGAGTTTTCAAAATGAAAAAATGTCTGAGATTTTGGAAAATCCTTTGTAACTTTTTTAATTTTTGTGCTAGAAAAATGCGTCTAAAGAAGGAGTTGCTTGTTTTTGTTCCAGTTATCAGGAAAAAAAACCAAAAACCCTTAAAAAATAAAATTGAAAAATTTACCGAAAATTGAGTTTTCAAAATGAAAAAATGTCTGAGATTTTGGAAAATCCTTTGTAACTTTTTTAATTTTTGTGCTAGAAAAATGCGTCTAAAGAAGGAGTTGCTTGTTTTTGTTCCAGTTATCAGGAAAAAAATCAAAAACCCTTCAAAAATAAAATTGAAAAAAGTTACCGAAAATTGAGTTTTCAAAATGAAAAAATGTCTGAGATTTTGGAAAATCCTTTGTAACTTTTTTAATTTTTGTGCTAGAAAAATGCGTCTAAAGAAGGAGTTGCTTGTTTTTGTTCCAGTTATCAGGAAAAAAATCAAAAACCCTTCAAAAATAAAATTGAAAAAAGTTACCGAAAATTGAGTTTTCAAAATGAAAAAATGTCTGAGATTTTGGAAAATCCTTTGTAACTTTTTTAATTTTTGTGCTAGAAAAATGCGTCTAAAGAAGGAGTTGCTTGTTTTTGTTCCAGTTATCAGGAAAAAAATCAAAAACCCTTCAAAAATAAAATTGAAAAAAGTTACCGAAAATTGAGTTTTCAAAATGAAAAAATGTCTGAGATTTTGGAAAATCCTTTGTAACTTTTTTAATTTTTGTGCTAGAAAAATGCGTCTAAAGAAGGAGTTGCTTGTTTTTGTTCCAGTTATCAGGAAAAAAATCAAAAACCCTTCAAAAATAAAATTGAAAAAAGTTACCGAAAATTGAGTTTTCAAAATGAAAAAATGTCTGAGATTTTGGAAAATCCTTTGTAACTTTTTTAATTTTTGTGCTAGAAAAATGCGTCTAAAGAAGGAGTTGCTTGTTTTTGTTCCAGTTATCAGGAAAAAAATCAAAAACCCTTAAAAAATAAAATTGAAAAAAGTTACCGAAAATTGAGTTTTCAAAATGAAAAAATGTCTGAGATTTTGGAAAATCCTTTGTAACTTTTTTAATTTTTGTGCTAGAAAAATGCGTCTAAAGAAGGAGTTGCTTGTTTTTGTTCCAGTTATCAGGAAAAAAATCAAAAACCCTTCAAAAATAAAATTGAAAAAAGTTACCGAAAATTGAGTTTTCAAAATGAAAAAATGTCTGAGATTTTGGAAAATCCTTTGTAACTTTTTTAATTTTTGTGCTAGAAAAATGCGTCTAAAGAAGGAGTTGCTTGTTTTTGTTCCAGTTATCAGGAAAAAAATCAAAAACCCTTAAAAAATAAAATTGAAAAAAGTTACCGAAAATTGAGTTTTCAAAATGAAAAAATGTCTGAGATTTTGGAAAATCCTTTGTAACTTTTTTAATTTTTGTGCTAGAAAAATGCGTCTAAAGAAGGAGTTGCTTGTTTTTGTTCCAGTTATCAGGAAAAAAATCAAAAACCCTTAAAAAATAAAATTGAAAAAAGTTACCGAAAATTGAGTTTTCAAAATGAAAAAATGTCTGAGATTTTGGAAAATCCTTTGTAACTTTTTTAATTTTTGTGCTAGAAAAATGCGTCTAAAGAAGGAGTTGCTTGTTTTTGTTCCAGTTATCAGGAAAAAAATCAAAAACCCTTCAAAAATAAAATTGAAAAAAGTTACCGAAAATTGAGTTTTCAAAATGAAAAAATGTCTGAGATTTTGGAAAATCCTTTGTAACTTTTTTAATTTTTGTGCTAGAAAAATGCGTCTAAAGAAGGAGTTGCTTGTTTTTGTTCCAGTTATCAGGAAAAAAATCAAAAACCCTTCAAAAATAAAATTGAAAAAAGTTACCGAAAATTGAGTTTTCAAAATGAAAAAATGTCTGAGATTTTGGAAAATCCTTTGTAACTTTTTTAATTTTTGTGCTAGAAAAATGCGTCTAAAGAAGGAGTTGCTTGTTTTTGTTCCAGTTATCAGGAAAAAAATTCAAAAACCCTTCAAAAATAAAATTGAAAAAAGTTACCGAAAATTGAGTTTTCAAAATGAAAAAATGTCTGAGATTTTGGAAAATCCTTTGTAACTTTTTTAATTTTTGTGCTAGAAAAATGCGTCTAAAGAAGGAGTTGCTTGTTTTTGTTCCAGTTATCAGGAAAAAAATCAAAAACCCTTCAAAAATAAAATTGAAAAAAGTTACCGAAAATTGAGTTTTCAAAATGAAAAAATGTCTGAGATTTTGGAAAATCCTTTGTAACTTTTTTAATTTTTGTGCTAGAAAAATGCGTCTAAAGAAGGAGTTGCTTGTTTTTGTTCCAGTTATCAGGAAAAAAATCAAAAACCCTTAAAAAATAAAATTGAAAAAAGTTACCGAAAATTGAGTTTTCAAAATGAAAAAATGTCTGAGATTTTGGAAAATCCTTTGTAACTTTTTTAATTTTTGTGCTAGAAAAATGCGTCTAAAGAAGGAGTTGCTTGTTTTTGTTCCAGTTATCAGGAAAAAAATCAAAAACCCTTCAAAAATAAAATTGAAAAAAGTTACCGAAAATTGAGTTTTCAAAATGAAAAAATGTCTGAGATTTTGGAAAATCCTTTGTAACTTTTTTAATTTTTGTGCTAGAAAAATGCGTCTAAAGAAGGAGTTGCTTGTTTTTGTTCCAGTTATCAGGAAAAAAATCAAAAACCCTTCAAAAATAAAATTGAAAAAAGTTACCGAAAATTGAGTTTTCAAAATGAAAAAATGTCTGAGATTTTGGAAAATCCTTTGTAACTTTTTTAATTTTTGTGCTAGAAAAATGCGTCTAAAGAAGGAGTTGCTTGTTTTTGTTCCAGTTATCAGGAAAAAAATCAAAAACAATTAAAAAATAAAATTGAAAAAAGTTACCGAAAATTGAGTTTTCAAAATGAAAAAATGTCTGAGATTTTGGAAAAACCTTTGTAACTTTTTTAATTTTTGTGCTAGAAAAATGCGTCTAAAGAAGGAGTTGCTTGTTTTTGTTCCAGTTATCAGAAAAAAAATCAAAAACCCTTCAAAAATAAAATTGAAAAAAGTTACCGAAAATTGAGTTTTCAAAATGAAAAAATGTCTGAGATTTTGGAAAATCCTTTGTAACTTTTTTAATTTTTGTGCTAGAAAAATGCGTCTAAAGAAGGAGTTGCTTGTTTTTGTTCCAGTTATCAGGAAAAAAATCAAAAACCCTTCAAAAATAAAATTGAAAAAAGTTACCGAAAATTGAGTTTTCAAAATGAAAAAATGTCTGAGATTTTGGAAAATCCTTTGTAACTTTTTTAATTTTTGTGCTAGAAAAATGCGTCTAAAGAAGGAGTTGCTTGTTTTTGTTCCAGTTATCAGGAAAAAAATCAAAAACCCTTCAAAAATAAAATTGAAAAAAGTTACCGAAAATTGAGTTTTCAAAATGAAAAAATGTCTGAGATTTTGGAAAAACCTTTGTAACTTTTTTAATTTTTGTGCTAGAAAAATGCGTCTAAAGAAGGAGTTGCTTGTTTTTGTTCCAGTTATCAGGAAAAAAATCAAAAACCCTTCAAAAATAAAATTGAAAAAAGTTACCGAAAATTGAGTTTTCAAAATGAAAAAATGTCTGAGATTTTGGAAAATCCTTTGTAACTTTTTTAATTTTTGTGCTAGAAAAATGCGTCTAAAGAAGGAGTTGCTTGTTTTTGTTCCAGTTATCAGGAAAAAAATCAAAAACCCTTAAAAAATAAAATTGAAAAAAGTTACCGAAAATTGAGTTTTCAAAATGAAAAAATGTCTGAGATTTTGGAAAATCCTTTGTAACTTTTTTAATTTTTGTGCTAGAAAAATGCGTCTAAAGAAGGAGTTGCTTGTTTTTGTTCCAGTTATCAGGAAAAAAATCAAAAACCCTTCAAAAATAAAATTGAAAAAAGTTACCGAAAATTGAGTTTTCAAAATGAAAAAATGTCTGAGATTTTGGAAAATCCTTTGTAACTTTTTTAATTTTTGTGCTAGAAAAATGCGTCTAAAGAAGGAGTTGCTTGTTTTTGTTCCAGTTATCAGGAAAAAAATCAAAAACCCTTCAAAAATAAAATTGAAAAAAGTTACCGAAAATTGAGTTTTCAAAATGAAAAAATGTCTGAGATTTTGGAAAATCCTTTGTAACTTTTTTAATTTTTGTGCTAGAAAAATGCGTCTAAAGAAGGAGTTGCTTGTTTTTGTTCCAGTTATCAGGAAAAAAATCAAAAACCCTTCAAAAATAAAATTGAAAAAAGTTACCGAAAATTGAGTTTTCAAAATGAAAAAATGTCTGAGATTTTGGAAAATCCTTTGTAACTTTTTTAATTTTTGTGCTAGAAAAATGCGTCTAAAGAAGGAGTTGCTTGTTTTTGTTCCAGTTATCAGGAAAAAAATCAAAAACCCTTAAAAAATAAAATTGAAAAAAGTTACCGAAAATTGAGTTTTCAAAATGAAAAAATGTCTGAGATTTTGGAAAATCCTTTGTAACTTTTTTAATTTTTGTGCTAGAAAAATGCGTCTAAAGAAGGAGTTGCTTGTTTTTGTTCCAGTTATCAGGAAAAAAATCAAAAACCCTTAAAAAATAAAATTGAAAAAAGTTACCGAAAATTGAGTTTTCAAAATGAAAAAATGTCTGAGATTTTGGAAAATCCTTTGTAACTTTTTTAATTTTTGTGCTAGAAAAATGCGTCTAAAGAAGGAGTTGCTTGTTTTTGTTCCAGTTATCAGGAAAAAAATCAAAAACCCTTAAAAAATAAAATTGAAAAAAGTTACCGAAAATTGAGTTTTCAAAATGAAAAAATGTCTGAGATTTTGGAAAATCCTTTGTAACTTTTTTAATTTTTGTGCTAGAAAAATGCGTCTAAAGAAGGAGTTGCTTGTTTTTGTTCCAGTTATCAGGAAAAAAATCAAAAACCCTTCAAAAATAAAATTGAAAAAAGTTACCGAAAATTGAGTTTTCAAAATGAAAAAATGTCTGAGATTTTGGAAAATCCTTTGTAACTTTTTTAATTTTTGTGCTAGAAAAATGCGTCTAAAGAAGGAGTTGCTTGTTTTTGTTCCAGTTATCAGGAAAAAAATCAAAAACCCTTCAAAAATAAAATTGAAAAAAGTTACCGAAAATTGAGTTTTCAAAATGAAAAAATGTCTGAGATTTTGGAAAATCCTTTGTAACTTTTTTAATTTTTGTGCTAGAAAAATGCGTCTAAAGAAGGAGTTGCTTGTTTTTGTTCCAGTTATCAGGAAAAAAATCAAAAACCCTTCAAAAATAAAATTGAAAAAAGTTACCGAAAATTGAGTTTTCAAAATGAAAAAATGTCTGAGATTTTGGAAAATCCTTTGTAACTTTTTTAATTTTTGTGCTAGAAAAATGCGTCTAAAGAAGGAGTTGCTTGTTTTTGTTCCAGTTATCAGGAAAAAAATCAAAAACCCTTCAAAAATAAAATTGAAAAAAGTTACCGAAAATTGAGTTTTCAAAATGAAAAAATGTCTGAGATTTTGGAAAATCCTTTGTAACTTTTTTAATTTTTGTGCTAGAAAAATGCGTCTAAAGAAGGAGTTGCTTGTTTTTGTTCCAGTTATCAGGAAAAAAATCAAAAACCCTTCAAAAATAAAATTGAAAAAAGTTACCGAAAATTGAGTTTTCAAAATGAAAAAATGTCTGAGATTTTGGAAAATCCTTTGTAACTTTTTTAATTTTTGTGCTAGAAAAATGCGTCTAAAGAAGGAGTTGCTTGTTTTTGTTCCAGTTATCAGGAAAAAAATCAAAAACCATAAAAAAAAAAAATTTAAAAAAGTTACCGAAAATTGAGTTTTCAAAATGAAAAAATGTCTGAGATTTTGGAAAATCCTTTGTAACTTTTTTAATTTTTGTGCTAGAAAAATGCGTCTAAAGAAGGAGTTGCTTGTTTTTGTTCCAGTTATCAGGAAAAAAATCAAAAACCCTTCAAAAATAAAATTGAAAAAAGTTAC
>JAVJHS010000700.1:0-14058 GCA_032873175.1 Leptopilina drosophilae | reverse complement strand
ATTTTGGGGTCAAATTTTGAGTTATTTTTTGAGGTTATCTCAAAACCCTGACGTGATGGGGTTAAATGAACTTCAGTTTCGGTTTCAGCGACCCCAAAAAACATAAAGTAGTGGTAGTAAGACTTGAAAATAAAAATGTTTGTGGATTAAAAAATTTTGGGGTCAAATTTTGAGTTATTTTTTGAGGTTATCTCAAAACCCTGACGTGATGGGGTTAAATGAACTTCAGTTTCGGTTTTCAGCGACCCCAAAAACATAAAAGTAGTGGTAGTAAGACTTGAAAATAAAAATTGTTTGTTGATTAAAAAATTGTGGGGGTCAAATTTTGAGTTATTTTTTGAGGTTATCTCAAAACCCTGACGTGATGGGGTTAAATGAACTTCAGTTTCGGTTTCAGCGACCCCAAAAACATAAAGTAGTGGTAGTAAGACTTGAAAATAAAAATTTTTGTTGATTAAAAAATTTTGGGGTCAAATTTTGAGTTATTTTTTGAGGTTATCTCAAAACCCTGACGTGATGGGGTTAAATGAACTTCAGTTTCGGTTTCAGCGACCCCAAAAACATAAAGTAGTGGTAGTAAGACTTGAAAATAAAAATGTTTGTTGATTAAAAAATTTTGGGGTCAAATTTTGAGTTATTTTTTGAGGTTATCTCAAAACCATGACATGATGGGGTTAAATGAACTTCAGATTCGGTTTCAGCGACCCCAAAAACATAAAGTAGTGGTAGTAAGACTTGAAAATAAAAATTTTTGTTGATTAAAAAATTTTGGGGTCAAATTTTGAGTTATTTTTTGAGGTTATCTCAAAACCCTGACGTGATGGGGTTAAATGAACTTCAGTTTCGGTTTCAGCGACCCCAAAAACATAAAGTAGTGGTAGTAAGACTTAAAAATATAAATGTTTATTGATTAAAAAATTTTGGGGTCAAATTTTGAGTTATTTTTTGAGGTTATCTCAAAACCCTGACGTGATGGGGTTAAATGAACTTCAGTTTCGGTTTCAGCGACCCCAAAAACATAAAGTAGTGGTAGTAAGACTTGAAAATAAAAATGTTTGTTGATTAAAAAATTTTGGGGTCAAATTTTGAGTTATTTTTTGAGGTTATCTCAAAACCCTGACGTGATGGGGTTTAAATGAACTTCAGTTTCGGTTTCATCAGCGACCCCAAAAACATAAAGTAGTGGTAGTAAGACTTGAAAATAAAAATGTTTGTTGATTAAAAAATTGTGGGGTCAAATTTTGAGTTATTTTTTGAGGTTATCTCAAAACCCTGACGTGATGGGGTTAAATGAACTTCAGTTTCGGTTTCAGCGACCCCAAAAACATAAAGTAGTGGTAGTAACACTTGAAAATAAAAAATTTTTGTTGATTAAAAAAAATTTTGGGGTCAAAATTTTAGAGTTATTTTTTGAGGTTATCTCAAAACCCTGACGTGATGGGGTTAAATGAACTTCAGTTTTCGGTTTTCAGCGACCCCAAAAACATAAAGTAGTGGTAGTAAGACTTGAAAATAAAAATGTTTGTTGATTAAAAAAATTTGGGGTCAAATTTTGAGTTATTTTTTGAGGTTATCTCAAAACCCTGACGTGATGGGGTTTAAATGAACTTCAGTTTCGGTTTCAGCGACCCCAAAAACATAAAGTAGTGGTAGTAAGACTTGAAAATAAAAATGTTTGTTGATTAAAAAATTTTGGGGTCAAATTTTGAGTTATTTTTTGAGGTTATCTCAAAACCCTGACGTGATGGGGTTAAATGAACTTCAGTTTCGGTTTCAGCGACCCCAAAAACATAAAGTAGTGGTAATAAGACTTGAAAATAAAAATGTTTGTTGATTAAAAAATTTTGGGGTCAAATTTTGAGTTATTTTTTGAGGTTATCTCAAAACCCTGACGTGATGGGGTTAAATGAACTTCAGATTCGGTTTTCAGCGACCCCAAAAACATAAGTAGTGGTATAGTAAGACTTGAAAATAAAAATGTTTGTTGATTAAAAAATTTTGGGGTCAAATTTTGAGTTATTTTTTGAGGTTATCTCAAAACCCTGACGTGATGGGGTTAAATGAACTTCAGTTTCGGTTTCATTCAGCGACCCCAAAAACATAAAGTAGTGGTAGTAAGACTTGAAAATAAAAATGTTTGTTGATTAAAAAATTGTGGGGTCAAATTTTGAGTTATTTTTTGAGGTTATCTCAAAACCCTGACGTGATGGGGTTAAATGAACTTCAGTTTCGGTTTCAGCGACCCCAAAAACATAAAGTAGTGGTAGTAAGACTTGAAAATAAAAATGTTTGTTGATTAAAAAATTTTTGGGGTCAAATTTTGAGTTATTTTTTGAGGTTATCTCAAAACCCTGACGTGATGGGGTTAAATGAACTTCAGTTTCGGTTTCAGCGACCCCAAAAACATAAAGTAGTGGAAGGAAGACTTGAAAATAAAAAATTTTGTTGATTAAAAAATTTTGGGGTCAAATTTTGAGTTATTTTTTGAGGTTATCTCAAAACCTGACGTGATGGGGTTAAATGAATGAACTTCAGTTTCGGTTTCAGCGACCCCAAAAACATAAAGTAGTGGTAGTAAGACTTGAAAATAAAAATTTTGTTGATTAAAAAATTTTGGGGTCAAATTTTGAGTTATTTTTTGAGGTTATCTCAAAAACCCCTGACGTGATGGGGTTAAATGAACTTCAGTTTCGGTTTCAAGCGACCCCAAAAACATAAAGTAGTGGTAGTAAGACTTGAAAATAAAAATGTTTGTTGATTAAAAAATTTTGGGGTCAAATTTTGAGTTATTTTTTGAGGTTATCTAAAAACAATTACGTGATGGGTTTAAATGAACTTCAGTTTCGGTTTCAGCGACCCCCAAAAACATAAAGTAGTGGTAGTAAGACTTGAAAATAAAAATGTTTTGTTGATTAAAAAATTTTGGGGGTCAAATTTTGAGTTATTTTTTGAGGTTATCTCAAAACCCTGACGTGATGGGGTTAAATGAACTTCAGTTTCGGTTTCAGCGACCCCAAAAACATAAAGTAGTGGTAGTAAGACTTGAAAATAAAAATGTTTGTTGATTAAAAAATTTTGGGGTCAAATTTTGAGTTATTTTTTGAGGTTATCTCAAAACCCTGACGTGGATGGGGTTAAATGAACTTCAGTTTCGGTTTCAGCGACCCCAAAAACATAAAGTAGTGGTAGTAAGACTTGAAAATAAAAATGTTTTGTTGATTAAAAAAATTTTGGGGTCAAATTTTGAGTTATTTTTTGAGGTTATCTCAAAACCCTGACGTGATGGGGTTAAATGAACTTCAGTTTCGGTTTCAGCGACCCCAAAAACATAAAGTAGTGGTAGTAAGACTTGAAAATAAAAATGTTTTGTTGATTAAAAAATTTTGGGGTCAAATTTTGAGTTATTTTTTGAGGTTATCTCAAAACCCTGACGTGATGGGGTTAAATGAAACTTCAGTTTCGGTTTCAGCGACCCCAAAAACATAAAGTAGTGGTAGTAAGACTTGAAAATAAAAATGTTTGTTGATTAAAAAATTTTGGGGTCAAATTTTGAGTTTATTTTTTGAGGTTATCTCAAAACCCTGACGTGATGGGGTTAAATGAACTTCAAGTTTCGGTTTCAGCGACCCCAAAAAACATAAAGTAGTGGTAGTAAGACTTGAAAATAAAAATTTTTTGTTGATTAAAAAATTTTTTGGGGTCAAATTTTGAGTTATTTTTTGAGGTTATCTCAAAAACCCCTGACGTGATGGGGTTAAATGAACTTCAGTTTCGGTTTCAGCGACACCCAAAAACATAAAGTAGTGGTAGTAAGACTTGAAAATAAAAATGTTTGTTGATTAAAAAATTTTGGGGTCAAATTTTGAGTTATTTTTTGAGGTTATCTCAAAACCATGACGTGATGGGGTTTAAATGAACTTCAGTTTCGGTTTTTCAGCGACCCCAAAAACATAAAGTAGTGGTAGTAAGACTTGAAAATAAAAATGTTTGTTGATTAAAAAATTTTGGGGTCAAATTTTGAGTTATTTTTTGAGGTTATCTCAAAACCCTGACGTGATGGGGGTTAAATGAACTTCAGTTTCGGTTTCAGCGACCCCCAAAAACATAAAGTAGTGGTAGTAAGACTTGAAAATAAAAATTTTTTGTTGATTAAAAAATTTTGGGGTCAAATTTTGAGTTATTTTTTTGAGGTTATCTCAAAACCCTGACGTGATGGGGTTAAATGAACTACAGTTTCGGTTTCAGCGACCCCAAAAACATAAAGTAGTGGTAGTAAGACTTGAAAATAAAAATGTTTGTTGATTAAAAAAGATTGTGGGTCAAAATTTTGAGTTATTTTTTGAGGTTATCTCAAAACCCTGACGTGATGGGGTTAAAATGAACTTCAGTTTCGGTTTCAGCAGCGACCCCAAAAAACATAAAGTAGTGGTATAAGACTTGAAAATAAAAAATTTTTGTTGATTAAAAAATTTTGGGGTCAAATTTTGACGTTATTTTTTGAGGTTATCTCAAAACCCTGACGTGATGGGGTTAAATGAACTTCAGTTTCGGTTTCAGCGACCCCAAAAACATAAAGTAGTGGTAGTAAGACTTGAAAATAAAAATGTTTGTTGATTAAAAAATTTTGGGGTCAAATTTTGAGTTATTTTTTGAGGTTATCTCAAAACCCTGACGTGATGGGGTTAAATCGCTTTCGTCTGCGGTTTTCAGCGACCCCTGAAAAACATGAAAGTTTCGGTTTCAGCGACCCAAAAACATAAAGTAGTGGTAGTAAGACTTGAAAATAAAAATGTTTGTTGATTAAAAAATTTTGGGGTCAAATTTTGAGTTAATTTTGATTTGAGGTTATCTCAAAACCCTGACGTGATGGGGTTAAATGAACTTCAGTTTCGGTTTCAGCGACCCCAAAAACAAAAAGTAGTGGTAGTAAAGACTTGAAAATAAAAATTTTTGTTGATTAAAAAATTTTGGTGGGTCAAATTTTGAGTTATTTTTTGAGGTTATCTCAAAACCCTGAACGTGATGGGGTTAAATGAACTTCAGTTTCGGTTTCAGCGACCCCAAAAACATAAAGTAGTTGGTAGTAAGACTTGAAAATAAAAATGTTTGTTTGATTAAAAAATTTTGGGGTCAAATTTTGAGTTATTTTTTGAGGTTATCTCCAAAACCCTGACGTGATGGGGTTTAAATGAACTTCAGTTTCGGTTTCAGCGACCCCAAAAACATAAAGTAGTGGTAGTAAGACTTGAAAATAAAAATTGTTTGTTGATTAAAAAATTTTGGGGTCAAATTTTGAGTTATTTTTTGAGGTTAATCTCAAAACCCTGACGTGATGGGGTTAAATGAACTTCAGTTTCGGTTTCAGCCGACCCCTAAAAACATAAAGTAGTGGTAGTAAGACTTGAAAATAAAAATGTTTTGTTGATTAAAAAATTTTTGGGGTCAAATTTTTGAGTTATTTTTTGAGGTTATCTCAAAACCCTGACGTGATGGGGTTAAATGAACTTCAGTTTCGGTTTCAGCGACCCCAAAAACATAAAGTAGTGGTAGTAAGACTTGAAAATAAAATGTTTGTTGATTAAAAAATTTTGGGGTCAAATTTTGAGTTATTTTTTGAGGTTATCTCAAAACCCTGACGTGATGGGGGTTAAATGAACTTCAGTTTCGGTTTTTCAGCGACCCCAAAAACATAAAGTAGTGGTAGTAAGACTTGAAAATAAAAATGTTTGTTGATTAAAAAATTTTGGGGTCAAATTTTGAGTTATTTTTTTGAGGTTATCTCAAAACCCTGACGTGATGGGGTTAAATGAACTTCAGTTTCGGTTTCAGCGACCCCAAAAACATAAAGTAGTGGTAGTAAGACTTGAAAATAAAAATGTTTGTTGATTAACAAATTTTGGGGTCAAATTTTGAGTTATTTTTTGAGGTTATCTCAAAACCCTGACGTGATGGGGTTAAATGAACTTCAGTTTCGGTTTCAAGCGACCCCAAAAACATAAAGTAGTGGTAGTAAGACTTGAAAATAAAAATTTTTGTTGATTAGAAAATTTTGGGGTCAAATTTTGAGTTATTTTTTGAGTTTATCTCAAAACCCTGACGTTATGGGGTTAAATGAACTTCAGTTTCGGTTTCAGCGACCCCAAAAAACATAAAGTAGTGGTAGTAAGACTTGAAAAATAAAAATGTTTGTTGATTAAAAAATTTTGGGGGTCAAATTTTGAGATTATTTTTTGAGGGTTATCTCAAAACCATGACGTGATGGGGTTTAAATGAACTTCAGTTTCGGTTTCAAGCGACCCCCAAAAAACATAAAGTAGTGGTAGTAATACTTAAAATAAAAATTTTTTTTTTTTTAAAAATTTTTGGGTTAAAATTTTTTTTAATTTTTGAGGTTATCTCAAAACCCTGACGTGATGGGGTTAAATGAACTTCAGTTTCGGTTTCAGCGACCCCAAAAACATAAAGTAGTGGTAGTAAGACTTGAAAATAAAAATGTTTGTTGATTAAAAAATTTTGGGGTCAAATTTTGAGTTATTTTTTGAGGTTATCTCAAAACCCATGACGTGATGGGGTTTAAATGAACTTCAGTTTCGGTTTCAGCGACCCCAAAAACATAAAGTAGTGGTAGTAAGACTTGAAAATAAAAATGTTTGTTGATTAAAAAATTTTGGGGTCAAATTTTGAGTTATTTTTTGAGGTTTATCTCAAAACCATGACGTGATGGGGTTAAATGAACTTCAGTTTCGGTTTCAGCGACCCCAAAAACATAAAGTAGTGGTAGTAAGACTTGAAAATAAAAATGTTTTGTTGATTAAAAAATTTTTGGGGTTCAAATTTTGAGTTATTTTTTGAGGTTATCTCAAAACCCTGACGTGATGGGGTTAAATGAACTTCAGTTTCGGTTTCAGCGACCCCAAAAACATAAAGTAGTGGTAGTAAGACTTGAAAATAAAAAATGTTTGTTGATTAAAAAATTTTGGGGTCAAATTTTGAGTTATTTTTTGAGGTTATCTCAAAACCCTGACGTGATGTGGGGTTAAATGAACTTCAGTTTCGGTTTCAGCGACCCCAAAAACATAAAGTAGTGGTAGTAAGACTTGAAAATAAAAATGTTTGTTGATTAAAAAATTTTGGGGTCAAATTTTGAGTTATTTTTTGAGGTTATCTCAAAACCCTGACGTGATGGGGTTAAATGAACTTCAGTTTCGGTTTCAGCGACCCCAAAAACATAAAGTAGTGGTAGTAAGACTTGAAAATAAAAATGTTTGATTGATTAAAAAATTTTGGGGTCAAATTTTGAGTTATTTTTTGAGGTTATCTCAAAACCCTGACGTGATGGGGTTAAATGAACTTCAGTTTCGGTTTCAGCGGACCCCAAAAACATAAAGTAGTGGTAGTAAGGACTTGAAAATAAAAATGTTTGTTGATTAAAAAATTTTGGGGTCAAAATTTTGAGTTATTTTTTGAGGTTTATCTCAAAACCCTGACGTGATGGGGTTAAATGAACTTCAGTTTCGGTTTTCAGCGACCCCCAAAAACATAAAGTAGTGGTAGTAAGACTTGAAAATAAAAAATGTTTGTTGATTAAAAAATTTTTGGGGTCAAATTTTGAGTTATTTTTTGAGGTTATCTCAAAACCCTGACGTGGATGGGGTTAAATGACTTCAGCTTCGGTTTCAGCCAGCGACCCCAAAAACATAAAGTAGTGGTAGTAAGACTTGAAAATAAAAATGTTTTGTTGATTAAAAAATTTTGGGGTCAAATTTTGAGTTATTTTTTGAGGTTTATCTCAAAACCCTGACGTGATGGGGTTAAATGAACTTCAGTTTCGGTTTCAGCGACCCAAAAACATAAAGTAGTGGTAGTAAGACTTGAAAATAAAAATGTTTGTTGATTAAAAAATTTTGGGGTCAAATTTTGAGTTATTTTTTGAGTTTATCTCAAAACCCTGGCGTGATGGGGTTAAATGAACTTCAGTTTCGGTTTCAGCGACCCCAAAAACATAAAGTAGTGGTAGTAAGACTTGAAAATAAAAATTTTTGTTGATTAAAAAATTTTAGGGTCAAATTTTGAGTTATTTTTTAAGGTTATCTCAAAACCCTGACGTGATGGGGTTTAATGAACTTCAGTTTCGGTTTCAGCGACCCCAAAAACATAAAGTAGTGGTAGTAAGACTTGAAAATAAAAAATGTTTGTTGATTAAAAAAATTTTGGGGTCAAATTTTGAGTTATTTTTTAAGGTTATCTCAAAACCCTGACGTGATGGGGTTAAATGAACTTCATTTTCGGTTTCAGCGACCCCAAAAACATAAAGTAGTGGTAGTAAGACTTGAAAATAAAAATTTTTGTTGATTCAAAAATTTTTGGGGTCAAATTTTGAGTTATTTTTTGAGGTTATCTCAAAACCCTGACGTGATGGGGTTAAATGAACTTCATTTTCGGTTTCAGCGACCCCAAAAACATAAAGTAGTGGTAGTAAGACTTGAAAATAAAAATTTTTGTTGATTAAAAAATTTTGGGGTCAAATTTTGAGTTATTTTTTTGAGGTTATCTCAAAACCTGACGTGATGGGGTTAAATGAACTTCAGTTTAGGTTTCAGCGACCCCAAAAAAATAAATTAGTGGTAGTAAGACTTGAAAATAAAAATGTTTGTTGATTAAAAAATTTTGGGGTCAAATTTTGAGTTATTTTTTGAGGTTATCTCAAAACCCTGACGTGATGGGGTTAAATGAACTTCAGATTCGGTTTCAGCGACCCCAAAAACATAAAGTAGTGGTAGTAAGACTTGAAAATAAAAATGTTTGATTGATTAAAAAATTTTGGTGTCAAATTTTGAGTTATTTTTTGAGGTTATCTCAAAACACTGACGTGATGGGGTTAAATGAACTTCAGTTTCGGTTTCAGCGACCCCAAAAACATAAAGTAGTGGTAGTAAGACTTGAAAATAAAAATGTTTTGTTGATTTAAAAAATTTTGTGGTCAAATTTTGAGTTATTTTTTGAGGTTATCTCAAAACCCTGACTTGATGGGGTTAAATGAACTTCAGTTTCGGTTTCAGCGACCCCAAAAACATAAAGTAGTGGTAGTAAGACTTGAAAATAAAAATGTTTTGTTGATTAAAAAATTTTGGGGTCAAATTTGAGTTATTTTTTGAGGTTATCTCAAAACCCTGACGTGATGGGGTTAAATGAACTTTCAGTTTCGGTTTCAGCGACCCCAAAAAAACATAAAGTAGTGGTAGTAAGGACTTGAAAACTAAAAATGTTTGTTGATTAAAAAATTTTGGTGGTCAAATTTTGAGTTATTTTTTGAGGTTATCTCAAAACCCTGACGTGATGGGGTTTAAATGAACTTCAGCTTCGGTTTTCAGCGACCCCAAAAACATAAAGTAGTGGTTAGTAAGACTTGAAAATAAAAATGTTTGTTGATTAAAAAATTTTGGGGTCAAATTTTGAGTTATTTTTTGAGGTTATCTCAAAACCCTGACGTGATGGGGTTTAAATGAAACTTCAGTTTCGGTTTCAGCGACCCCAAAAACATAAAGTAGTGGTAGTAAGGGCACTTGAAAAATAAAAATGTTTGTTGATTAAAAAATTTTGGGGTCAAAATTTTGAGTTATTTTTTGAGGTTATCTCAAAACCCTGACGTGATGGGGTTAAATGAACTTCAGTTTCGGTTTCAGCGACCCCAAAAAACATAAAAGTAGTGGTAGTAAGACTTGAAAATAAAAATTTTTGTTGATTAAAAAATTTTGGGGTCAAATTTTGAGTTATTTTTTGAGGTTATCTCAAAACCCATGACGTGATGGGGTTAAATGAACTTCAGTTTCGGTTTCAGCGACCCCAAAAACATAAAGTAGTGGTAGTAAGACTTGAAAAATAAAAATTTTTTGTTGATTAAAAAATTTTGGGGTCAAATTTTGAGTTATTTTTTGAGGTTATCTCAAAATCCTGACGTGATGGGGTTAAATGAACTTCAGTTTCGGTTTCAGCGACCCCAAAAACATAAAGTAGTGGTAGTAAGACTTGAAAATAAAAATGTTTGTTTATTAAAAAATTTTGGGGTCAAATTTTGAGTTATTTTTTTGAGGTTATCTCAAAACCCTGACGTGATGGGGTTAAATGAACTTCAGTTTCGGTTTCAGCGACCCCAAAAACATAAAGTAGTGGTAGTAAGACTTGAAAATAAAAATTTTTGTTGATTAAAAAATTTTGGGGTCAAATTTTGAGTTATTTTTTGAGGTTATCTCAAAACCCTGACGTGATGGGGTTAAAATGAACTTCGGAATCGGTTTCAGCGACCCCAAAAACATAAAGTAGTGGTAGTAAGACTTGAAAATAAAAATTTTTGTTGATTAAAAAATTTTGGGGTCAAGTGATATTTTTGAGTTATTTTTTGAGGTTATCTCAAAACCCTGACGTGATGGGGTTTAAATGAACTTCAGTTTCGGTTTCAGCGACCCCAAAAACATAAAGTAGTGGTAGTAAGACTTGAAAATAAAAATGTTTGTTGATTAAAAAATTTTGGGGTCAAATTTTGAGTTATTTTTTGAGGTTATCTCAAAACCCTGACGTGATGGGGTTAAATGAACTTCAGTTTCGGTTTCAGCGACCCCAAAAACATAAAGTAGTGGTAATAAGACTTGAAAATAAAAATGTTTGTTGATTAAAAAATTTTGGGGTCAAATTTTGAGTTATTTTTTGTAGGTTATCTCAAAACCCTGACGTGATGGGGTTAAATGAACTTCAGTTTCGGTTTCAGCGACCCCAAAAACATAAAGTAGTGGTAGTAAGACTTGAAAATAAAAATGTTTGTTGATTAAAAAAATTGTGGGTTCAAATTTTGAGTTATTTTTTGAGGTTATCTCAAAACCCTGACGTGATGGGGTTAAATGAACTTCAGTTTCGGTTTCAGCGACCCCAAAAAACATAAAGGAGTGGTAGTAAGACTTGAAAATAAAAATGTTTGTTGATTAAAAAATTTTTGGGGTCAAATTTGAGTTATTTTTTGAGGTTATCTCAAAAACCCTGACGTGATGGGGTTAAATGAAGCTTCAGTTTCGGTTTCAGCGACCCCAAAAACATAAAGTAGTGGGTAGTAAGACTTGAAAATAAAAAATGTTTGTTGATTAAAACAAATTTTGGGGTCAAATTTGAGTTATTTTTTGAGGTTATCCTCAAACCCATGGACGTGATGGGGTTTAAATGAACTTCAGTTTTCGGTTTCAGCGACCCCAAAAACATAAAGTAGTCGGTAGTAAGACTTGAAAAATAAAAATAATTTTGAGATGATTAAAAAATTTTGGGGTCAAATTTTGAGTTATTTTTTGAGGTTATCTCAAAACCCTGGATCTTGAATTGGGGTTAAATGTAACTTCAGTTCCGGTTTCAAGCGGACCCCAAAAACGATTAAAGTAGTGGTAGTAGAGACTTGAAAATAAAAATAGTTTTTTTTGTTGATTAAATAAATTGTGGGGTCAAAATTTTTGAGTTATTTTTTGAGGTGTATCTCAAAACCATGACATGATGGGGGTAAAATGTAACTTACAGTTTCGGTTTCAGCGACCCCAAAAACATATAAGTAGTGGTAGTAAAGACTTGAAAATAAAAAATTTTTTGTTTGATTTAAAAAAAATTTTGGGGTCCAATTTTGAGTTATTTTTTGAGGGTTATCTCAAAACCCTGACGTGATGGGGTTAAAATGAACTTCAGTTTCGGTTTCAGAAAGAACAAACCCACAACCACCAAAAACAAAACCAAAAGCAAAACTAAACAAACACAATAAAAAAAACATTCATAAAAGCCACCAAAACATAAAAACAAAAACCAAAAAAAAAAAACCACCAATCACAAAAAAAAACCACACCAAAACCAAGCGAAAACAAACCAAAAAAGACAAAAAACAAGACCAAAAACAACCAAAAAACCCAACGAAACTCATAAACAGCAGCCTAAAAAAAAAAAAACCACCCCAAAAATCAAAAAACAACAACAGACAAAAAAAAACAAAAAACCAATTAACAGCAACCCCACAATAAACCAAAATAGAATCCAACACACCATCGCCAAAAAAGCGATACCTCCAAAAAACATAAAGTTACGTGGTAGTAAGAACTTGAAAATAAAAATGTATTGTTGAATCTAAAAAATTTTGGGGTCTAAATTTTGAGTTATTTTTTTGAGGTTAATCTCAAAACCATGACATGATTGGGGTTAAATGAACTTCAGTATTCGGTTTTCCACAGCGACCCCAAAAACATAAAATGTAGTGGTAGTTAAAGACTTGAAAATAAAAAATTTTTGTTGATTAAAAAAATTTTGGGGTCAAATTTTGAGTTATTTTTTGAGGTTATCTCAAAAAAAACCCTGACCGTGATGGAGGTTAAATGAACTTCAGTTTCGCGGTTTTCAGCCGACCCCAAAAACATAAAGTAGGTGGTAGTAAGACTTAAAAATATAATAATGTTTATTGATTAAAAAATTTTGGGGTCAAATTTTGAGGTTATTTTTTGAGGTTAATCTCAAACACCAACCTGGACGTGATGGGGTTAAATGAACTTCATTTTCCGGTTTCAAGCTGAACCCCAAAAAACATAAAGTAGTGGTTACGTAAGACTTGAAAATAAAAATGTTTGTTGATTTAAAAAACATTTTGGGGTCAAATTGTTGAGTTTATTTATTTTGAGGTTATCTCAAAACCCTGACGTGAATGGGGTTAAAAATGACACTTCAAGGAACTTTCGGGTTTCAGCGGACCCCAAAAAACATAAAGTAGTTGGTAGTAAAGACTTGAAAATAAGAAATGTTTGTTGATTAAAAAATTGTGGGTCAAATTTTGAGTTAATTTTTTGAGGTTATCTCAAAACCCTGACGTGATGGGGTTAAATGAACTTCTTCTGTTTTCGGTTTCAGGCGACCCCCAAAAACATAAAGTAGTGGTAATAAGACTTGAAAATAAAAATGGGTTTGTTGATTAAAAAAATTTTGGGGTCAAATTTTGAGTTATTTTTTGAGGTTATCTCAATATCCCTGACGTGAATGGGGGTTTAAATGAAACTTCAAGCTTCGGTTTCAGCGACCCCAAAAACATAAAGTAGTGGTAGTAAAGACTTGAAAATAAAAAATGTTTTGTTGATTAAAAAAATTGTGGGGTCAAATTTTTGAGTTATTTTTTGGAGGTTTATCTCAAAACCCTGGACGGTGATGGGGTTAAATTGAACTTCATTTTTCGGTTTCAAGCGACCCCGCCTCCAAAAACATAAAGTAGTGGTATGTAATGTAACTTGAAAATAAAAATGGTTTATTGTTGATTAAAAAATTTTGGAGGGGTCAAATTAATGTAGATTATTTTAATGAGGTTATCTCAAAACCCAGTGACATGAATTGGGGTTAAAAGAAACTTTATCAGTATTCGGTATTCAGCGTATCGGACCCAAAAACATAAAGTAGTTGGTAGTACAAGACCTTGAAAATAAATATGTTTGTTGATTAAAAAATTTTGGGGTCCAAATTTTGAGTTATTTTTTGAGGTTATCTCAAAAACCCTGACGGGATGGTTGTTGAGGTTAAATGAACTTCAGAATTTTTGTGTTTCAGCGACCCCAAAAACATTAAAGTAGTGGGTAGTAAGACTTGAAAATAAAAATTTTTGTTGATTAAAAAAATTTTGGGCGCCCCCCCCCCCCCCCCCCCCCCCCCCCCCCCCCCCCCCCCCCCCCCCCCCCCCCAGCGGTCAAATTTTGAGTTTATTTTTTGAGGTTATCTCAAAACCCTGACGTGATGGGTTAAATGAAACTACAGTTTTTGTCGGTTTCAGCGACCCCAAAAACATAAAGTAGTGGTAGTAAGACTTGAAAATAAAAATTTTTTGTTGATTAAAAAATTTTTGGCGTCAAATTTTTGAGTGATTTTTTGAGGTTATCTCAAAACCCTGACGTGATTGGGTTAAATGAACTTCAGTTTCGGTTTTCAGCGACCCCAAAAACAACAAGGTAGTGGTAGTAAGAACTTTTGAGAATAAAAATGTTAGTTGATTAAAAAATTTTGGTGGTCAAATTT
>JAVJHS010000699.1:0-14079 GCA_032873175.1 Leptopilina drosophilae | reverse complement strand
ATTTTTTCTTGAAAAATTGGCCGCGATTTAGAATGCGTTGGCGGGGTTGGTGTCTAGGGATTTTTTCTTACAAATTACAAGTTTTTGAACTGGTTTTTGGGAAGGGGGATTAGACGATTTTTTCTTGAAAATTGCCGATTTAGAATGGCGGTTGGAGGGGGGTCTAGGGATTTCTCTTACAAATTACAAGTTTTTGAATGTTTTGGAGGGGGGATTAGACATTTTTTCTTGAAAAATGTTAGCCGCGATTTAGAATGCGTTGGAGGGGGGGTCTAGGGATTTTTTCTTACAAATTTACAAGTTTTTTGCATGTTTTGGAGGGTGGGATTAGGACATTTTTTCTTGAAAAATTGCGCGATTTAGAATGGCGTTGGAGGGGGGGGGTCTAGGGATTTTTCTTACAAATTCAAGTTTTGAATGTTTTGGATGGGATTAGACTTTTTTCTTGAAAATGCGCGATTTAGAATGCGTCTGGAGGGGGGGGGGTCTAGGGATTTTTCTTACAACATTACAAGTTTTTGAATGTTTTGGAGGTGGGATTAAGACATTTTTTCTTTCCTGAAAATTGCTCGCGGATTTAGAATGAGTTGGAGGGGGGTATAGGGATTATTTCGTTGGAGGGGGGGGTCTAGGTGAATTAATCTACAAATTACAAGTTGATTTTGAATGTTTTGAGAGGGGGGATTAGACATTTTTTCTTGTGAAAATTGCGCGAGTTTAGAATGCGCGTTGGAGGGGGTGTCTAGGGATTTTTCTTACAAAATTACAAAGTTTTTGATTACAAGTTTTTGAATGTTTTGGAGGGGGGATTAGACATCTTTTTCTTGAAAATTGCCGCGCATTTAGGAATGCGTTGGAGGGGGTGGGTCTAGGGATTTTTCTTACAAATTACAAGTTTTTTTTCGGGAATGTTTTTTGGAGGGGGAGGATTAGACATTTTTTCTTGTAAAATAAATTGCGCGATTTAGAATGCGTTGGAGGGTCTGGTGGGGGGGGGGGGCGGGGGTCTAGGGATTTTTCTTACAAAATTACAAGTTTTTGACTGTTTGGGAGGGGGATTAGACATTTTTTCTTGCAAAATTGCGCGATTTAGAGATGCTGTTGGAGGGGCTGGTCTAGGGCATTTTTCTTACAAATTACAAGTTTTTGAATGTTTTGGAGGGGTGAGTTAGACATTTTTTCTTGAAAATTGCGCTGATATAGAATGCGTTTGGAGGGGGTCTAGGGATATTTTCTTACAAATTACAAGTTTTTGAATGTTTTGGAGGGGGATTAGACCATTTTTTTCTTGAAAAATTGCGCGATGTAGAATGCGTTGGATGGGGTCTAGGGATTTTTTCTTACAAATTACAAGTTTTTGAATGTTTTTGGAGGGGGGAATTCAGTACATTTTTTCTTGAAAATTGCGCGAATTTCAGAATGCGTTGGAGGGGGGTCGGGTGTTAGGGATTTTTCTTAACAAATTACAGTTTTTGGAATGTTTTGGAGGGGGATTAGACATTTTTTCTTTAAAATGCGCGATTTTAGAATGCGTTGGAGGGGGGGTGGGTCTAGGGATTTTTTCTTACAAATTACAAAGTTTTTGAATGTTTTGGGAGGGGGATTAGACATTTTTTTTTCTTGAAATTGCGCGATATTTAGAATGCGTTGGAGGGGGGGGGGGGGGGGGGGGTCTTGGTCTAGGGAATTTTTTCTTACAAATTATCAAGTTTTTGAATGTTTTGGGAGGGAGGGATTAGACATTTTTTTCTTGAAATTTAGCGCTGATTTTAGACTGAGTTGGAGGGCGGGGAGGTCTAGGGATATTTTCTTACCAAAAATTACAAGTTTTTGAATGTTTTGGAGGGGGATTAGACATTTTTTTCTTGAAAATTGCGCGCGTATTTAGAATGTCGTTTGGAGGGGGGGGTCTAGGGATTTTTCTTACAAATTACAAGTTTTTGAATGTTTTTGGAGGGGGATTAGACATTTTTTCTTGATAAATTGGCGCGATTTTAGAATGACGTTGGAGGGGTGGGGGGGTTGGGGGTCTAGGGAATTTTTCTTACCAAAATTACAAGTTTTTGAATTGTGTTGGGAGGGGGAATTAGACATTTTTTCTTGAAAATTGCGCCGGATTTAGGAATTGTCCGGCGTTGGAGGCGGGGTTAGGGATTTTTTCCTTACAAATTACAAGATTTTTGAATTTGTTTGTGGAGGGGGATGTAGACATTTTTTCTTGAAAAATTGCGCGATTTAGAATGCGTTTGGAGGGGGGGTCTAGGGATTTTTTCTTACAAATTACTAAGTTTTTGAATGTTTTGGAGGGGGATTAGACATTTTTTCTTGAAAAATTGCGCGAAATGATTATTTAGAATGCGTTGGAGGGGGGTCCTAGGGATTTTTCTTACAAATTACAAGTTTTTGCAATGTTTTGGAGGGGGATTAGACATTTTTTTCTTGAAAAATTGCGCGGATTTTAGAATGAGGCGTTGGCGGGGGGGGTTTGGAGGGGGGTTAGGGATTTTTCTTACAAGTTACAAGTTTTTGAATGTTTTGGAGGGGGATTAGACATTTTTTCTTGTATAAAATTGCGCGGATTTAGATATGCGTTGGAGGGGCGGGTCTAGGGATTTTTTCTTACCAATTTACAAATTTCAGTTTTTGAATGTGTTTGGAGGGGGGATTAGACATTTTTTCTTGAAAAATTGCGCAGATTTAGAATGCGTTGGAGGGGAAGGGGGGGTTCTAGGGATTGTTTTCTTACACAAAATTACTAAGTTTTTTGAATCGTTTTGGAGGAGGGGATGGGAAGGAAGTAGACATTTTTTCTTGAAAATTGCGCGATTTTAAGAGAATGAGTTGGGAGGGGGGCGGGTCTAGGGAATTTTTCTTACAAAATTACCAGTTTTTGGAATGTTTTGGAGGGGGCAGGATTTGACATTTTTTCTTGAAAAATTGCGGCGATTTATAGAATGCGGTTGGAGGGGGGGGTCATAGGGGATTTTTTTCTTACATAATTACAATGTTTTTGAATGTTTTGGAGGGGGATTAGACATTTTTTCTTGAAAATTGCGCGATTTATGAACTGCGCTTGTGAGGGGGGTCTAGGGATTTTTCTTACAAATTACAAGTTTTTGAATGTTTTGGAGGGGGGATTTAGACATTTTTTCTTGAAAAATTGCGCGATTTAGAATGCGTGGGAGGGGGAGGGGGGGGTCTAGGGATTTTTCTTACAAAATTTACCAAAGTTTTTGAATGTTTGGAGGGGGATTAGACATTTTTTCTTGAAAAAATTGCCGGCTGATTATAGAATGCGTTGGAGGGGGGTTCTAGGTGATTTTTCTTAAAAATTACAACGTTTTTGAATGTTTTTGGAGGGGGGATTAGACATTTTTTCATTTGAAAATCTGCGCCGATTTTAGAATGCGTTGGAGGGGGGGGGTCTAGGGATTTTTCTTACATAATTACAAGTTTTTGACATTGTTTTGGAGGGGGATTAGATCATTTTTTCTTGAAAATTGCGCGATTTAGAATGCGTTGGAGGGGGGGTTCTAGGGAATTTTTCTTAACAATAATTTACAAGTTTTTGAATGTTTTGGAGGGGTAGTAGAACATTTTTTCTTTGAAATTGCGCGATTTAGACATGCGTTGGAGGGGGGACGGGGAGGGGGGGGGATGAGCGGGGGGAGGTCTAGGGATTACTTTCTCTACTAAATTACAAGGTTTTTGAATGTTTTGGAGGGGGATTATTTACTAATCTAGACATTTTTGTCTTCGAAAATTTGCGGATTTAGACATGAGTTGGAGGGGGTGGTCTTGGGTAATTTTTATTCACAAATTACAAGTTTTTGAATGTTTTTGGAGGGGATATTTAGACATTGTTTTATTGAATTTATAATGAAACGTTCTTATTTTTTGAAAGCTCGCACGCCCGGCCCGCGCGTTCCGCTACTTATTTAGAAGTGTCGTTGGAAGGGGGGGTATTGGGATTTTTCTTTACAAAGTGCAATTGTTTACAGTAAATTGTTTTTGAAAATTCAATTTTCGGTAACTTTTTGCCAGTTTATTTTTTTAAGAATTTTGAAAATTTTTCTGATAATTGGAACAAAAACAAGCAACTTCTTCTTTAGACACATTTTTCTAGCACAAAAATTAAAAAAGTTACAGAAATTTTTTCATTTTGAAAATTCAATTTTCGGTAACTTTTTGACAGTTTATTTTTTTAAGAATTTTGAAAATTTTTCTGATAATTGGAACAAAAACAAGCAACTTCTTCTTTAGACACATTTTTCTAGCACAAAAATTAAAAAAATTACAGAAATTTTTTCATTTTGAAAATTCAATATTCGGTAACTTTTTGCCAGTTTATTTTTTTAAGAATTTTGAAAATTTTTCTGATAATTGGAACAAAAAACAAAAACAAGCAACTTCTTCTTTAGACACATTTTTCTAGCACAAAAATTAAAAAAGTTACAGAAATTTTTTTCATTTTGAAAATTCAATTTTCGGTAACTTTTTGCCAGTTTATTTTATTTTTAAATTTTGAAAATTTTTCTGATAATTTGAACAAAAACAAGCAACTTCTTCTTTAGACACATTTTTCTAGCACAAAAATTAAAAAAGTTACAGTAATTTTTTCATTTTGAAAATTCAATTTTCGGTAACTTTTTGCCAGTTTATTTTTTTAAGAATTTTGAAAATTTTTCTGATAATTGGAACAAAAACAAGCAACTTCTTCTTTAGACACATTTTTCTAGCACAAAAATTAAAAAAGTTACAGAAATTTTTTCATTTTGAAAATTCAATTTTCGGTAACTTTTTGCCAGTTTATTTTTTTTAAATTTTGAAAATTTTTCTGATAATTGGAACAAAAACAAGCAACTTCTTCTTTAGACACATTTTTTTCTAGCACAAAAATTAAAAAAGTTACAGAAATTTTTTCATTTGGAAATTCAATTTTCGGTAACTTTTTGCCAGTTTATTTTTTTTTAAATTTTGAAAATTTTTCTGATAATTGGAACAAAAACAAGCAACTTCTTCTTTAGACACATTTTTCTAGCACAAAAATTAAAAAAGTTACAGAAATTTTTTCATTTTGAAAATTCAATTTTCGGTAACTTTTTGCCAGTTTATTTTTTTTTGAATTTTGAAAATTTTTCTGATAATTGGAACAAAAACAAGCAACTTCTTTTTTAGACGCATTTTTCTAGCACAAAAATTAAAAAAGTTACAGAAATTTTTCCATTTTGAAAATTCAATTTTCGGTAACTTTTTGCCAGTTTATTTTTTTTTTTAATTTTGAAAATTTTTCTGATAATTGGAACAAAAACAAGCAACTTCTTCTTTAGACGCATTTTTCTAGCACAAAAATTAAAAAAGTTACAGAAATTTTTTCATTTTGAAAATTCAATTTTCGGTAACTTTTTGCCAGTTTATTTTTTTTTAAATTTTGAAAATTTTTCTGATAATTGGAACAAAAACAAGCAACTTCTTCTTTAGACACATTTTTCTAGCACAAAAATTAAAAAAGTTACAGAAATTTTTTCATTTTGAAAATTCAATTTTCGGTAACTTTTTGCCAGTTTATTTTTTTAAGAATTTTGAAAATTTTTCTGATAATTGGAACAAAAACAAGCAACTTCTTCTTTAGACACATTTTTCTAGCACAAAAATTAAAAAAGTTACAGAAATTTTTTCATTTTGAAAATTCAATTTTCGGTAACTTTTTGCCAGTTTATTTTTTTTAAATTTTGAAAATTTTTCTGATAATTGGAACAAAAACAAGCAACTTCTTCTTTAGACAAATTTTTCTAGCACAAAAATTAAAAAAGTTACAGAAATTTTTTAATTTTGAAAATTCAATTTTCGGTAACTTTTTGCCAGTTTATTTTTTTTTTAAATTTTGAAAATTTTTCTGATAATTGGAACAAAAACAAGCAACTTCTTCTTTAGACACATTTTTCTAGCACAAAAATTAAAAAAGTTACAGAAATTTTTTCATTTTGAAAATTCAATTTTCGGTAACTTTTTGCCAGTTTATTTTTTTTTAAATTTTGAAAATTTTTCTGATAATTGGAACAAAAACAAGCAACTTCTTCTTTAGACACATTTTTTCTAGCACAAAAATTAAAAAAGTTACAGAAATTTTTTCATTTTGAAAATTCAATTTTCGGTAACTTTTTGCCAGTTTATTTTTTTTTTATTTTTGAAAATTTTTCTGATAATTGGAACAAAAACAAGCAACTTCTTCTTTAGACACATTTTTCTAGCACAAAAATTAAAAAAGTTACAGAAATTTTTTCATTTTGAAAATTCAATTTTCGGTAACTTTTTGCCAGTTTATTTTTTTTAAATTTTGAAAATTTTTCTGATAATTGGAACAAAAACAAGCAACTTCTTCTTTAGACACATTTTTCTAGCACAAAAATTAAAAAAGTTACAGAAATTTTTTCATTTTGAAAATTCAATTTTCGGTAACTTTTTGCCAGTTTATTTTTTTTTAAATTTTGAAAATTTTTCTGATAATTGGAACAAAAACAAGCAACTTCTTCTTTAGACACATTTTTCTAGCACAAAAATTAAAAAAGTTACAGAAATTTTTTCATTTTGAAAATTCAATTTTCGGTAACTTTTTGCCTGTTTTTTTTTTTTTTTAAGAATTTTGAAAATTTTTCTGATAATTGGAACAAAAACAAGCAACTTCTTCTTTAGACACATTTTTCTAGCACAAAAATTAAAAAAGTTACAGAAATTTTTTCATTTTGAAAATTCAATTTTCGGTAACTTTTTGCCAGTTTATTTTTTTTTTAATTTTGAAAAATTTTCTGATAATTGGAACAAAAACAAGCAACTTCTTCTTTAGACACATTTTTCTAGCACAAAAATTAAAAAAGTTACAGAAATTTTTTCATTTTGAAAATTCAATTTTCGGTAACTTTTTGCCAGTTTATTTTTTTTTTAAATTTTGAAAATTTTTCTGATAATTGGAACAAAAACAAGCAACTTCTTCTTTAGACACATTTTTCTAGCACAAAAATTAAAAAAGTTACAGAAATTTTTTCATTTTGAAAATTCAATTTTCGGTAACTTTTTGCCAGTTTATTTTTTTTTAAATTTTGAAAATTTTTCTGATAATTGGAACAAAAACAAGCAACTTCTTCTTTAGACACATTTTTCTAGCACAAAAATTAAAAAAGTTACAGAAATTTTTTCATTTTGAAAATTCAATTTTCGGTAACTTTTTGCCAGTTTATTTTTTTTAAAATTTTGAAAATTTTTCTGATAATTGGAACAAAAACAAGCAACTTCTTCTTTAGACACATTTTTCTAGCACAAAAATTAAAAAAGTTACAGAAATTTTTTCATTTTGAAAATTCAATTTTCGGTAACTTTTTGCCAGTTTATTTTTTTAAGAATTTTTGAAAATTTTTCTGATAATTGGAACAAAAACAAGCAACTTCTTCTTTAGACACATTTTTCTAGCACAAAAATTAAAAAAGTTACAGAAATTTTTTCATTTTAAAAAATTCAATTTTCGGTAACTTTTTGCCAGTTTTTTTTTTTTTAAATTTTGAAAATTTTTCTGATAATTGGAACAAAAACAAGCAACTTCTTCTTTAGACACATTTTTCTAGCACAAAAATTAAAAAAGTTACAGAAATTTTTTCATTTTGAAAATTCAATTTTATGTAACTTTTTGCCAGTTTATTTTTTTTAAATTTTGAAAATTTTTCTGATAATTGGAACAAAAACAAGCAACTTCTTCTTTAGACACATTTTTCTAGCACAAAAATTAAAAAAGTTACAGAAATTTTTTCATTTTGAAAATTCAATTTTCGGTAACTTTTTGCCAGTTTATTTTTTTTTTTATTTTTAAAATTTTTCTTATAATTGGAACAAAAACAAGCAACTTCTTCTTTAGACACATTTTTCTAGCACAAAAATTAAAAAAGTTACAGAAATTTTTTCATTTTGAAAATTCAATTTTCGGTAACTTTTTGCCAGTTTATTTTTTTTTAATTTTGAAAATTTTTCTGATAATTGGAACAAAAACAAGCAACTTCTTCTTTAGACACATTTTTCTAGCACAAAAATTAAAAAAGTTACAGAAATTTTTTCATTTTGAAAATTCAATTTTTAGGTAACTTTTTGCCAGTTTATTTTTTTTAAATTTTGAAAATTTTTCTGATAATTGGAACAAAAACAAGCAACTTCTTCTTTAGACACATTTTTCTAGCACAAAAATTAAAAAAGTTACAGAAATTTTTTCATTTTGAAAATTCAATTTTCGGTAACTTTTTGCCAGTTTATTTTTTTTTAAGAATTTTGAAAATTTTTCTGAAAATTGGAACAAAAACAAGCAACTTCTTCTTTAGACACATTTTTCTAGCAAAAAAATTAAAAAAGTTACAGAAATTTTTTCATTTTGAAAATTCAATTTTAGTTAACTATTTGCCAGTTTATTTTTTTTTTAAAATTTTGAAAATTTTTCTGATAATTGGAACAAAAACAAGCAACTTCTTCTTTAGACACATTTTTCTAGCACAAAAATTAAAAAAAGATACATAAATATTTTAATTTTTAAAATTAAAATTTCATTTACTTTTTGCCATTTTATTTTTTTTTTAAATTTTGAAAATTTTTCTGATAATTGGAACAAAAACAAGCAACTTCTTCTTTAGACACATTTTTCTAGCACAAAAATTAAAAAAGTTACAGAAATTTTTTCATTTTGAAAATTCAATTTTCGGTAACTTTTTGCCAGTTCATTTTTTTTATGAATTTTGAAATTTTTCTGATAATTGGAACAAAAACAAGCAACTTCTTCTTAAAACACATTTTTCTAGCACAAAAATTAAAAAAGTTACTGAAATTTTTTTTATTTTGAAAATTCAATTTTCGGTAACTTTTTGCCAGTTTATTTTTTTTTAAATTTTGAAAATTTTTCTGATAATTGGAACAAAAACAAGCAACTTCTTCTTTAGACACATTTTTCTAGCACAAAAATTAAAAAAGTTACAGAAATTTTTTCATTTTGAAAATTTAATTTTCGGTAACTTTTTGCCAGTTTATTTTTTTTTAAATTTTGAAAATTTTTCTGATAATTGGAACAAAAACAAGCAACTTCTTCTTTAGACACATTTTTCTAGCACAAAAATTAAAAAAGTTACAGAAATTTTTTCATTTTGAAAATTCAATTTTCGGTAACTTTTTGCCAGTTTATTTTTTTAAGAATTTTGAAAATTTTTCTGATAATTGGAACAAAAACAAGCAACTTCTTCTTTAGACACATTTTTCTAGCACAAAAATTAAAAAAGTTACAGAAATTTTTTCATTTTGAAAATTCAATTTTCGGTAACTTATGCCATTTTTTTTTTTTTTAAGGATTTTTACAATTTTTCTGATAAGTGGAACAAAAACAAGCAACTTCTTCTTTAGGCGCATTTTTCTAGCACAAAAATTAAAAAAGTTACAGAAATTTTTTCATTTTTAAAATTCAATTTTCGGTAACTTTTTGCCATTTTATTTTTTTAAGATTTTAAAAATTTTTCTGATAATTGGAACAAAAACAAGCAACTTCTTCTTTAGACACATTTTTCTAGCACAAAAATTAAAAAAGTTACAGAAATTTTTTCATTTTGAAAATTCAATTTTCGGTAACTTTTTGCCAGTTTATTTTTTTTTTAAATTTTGAAAATTTTTCTGATAATTGGAACAAAAACAAGCAACTTCTTCTTTAGACACATTTTTCTAGCACAAAAATTAAAAAAGTTACAGAAATTTTTTCATTTTGAAAATTCAATTTTCGGTAACTTTTTGCCAGTTTATTTTTTTATAATTTTTAAAATTTTTCTGATAATTGGAACAAAAACAAGCAACTTCTTCTTTAGACACATTTTTCTAGCACAAAAATTAAAAAAGTTACAGAAATTTTTTCATTTTGAAAATTCAATTTTCGGTAACTTTTTGCCAGTTTATTTTTTTTTAAATTTTGAAAATTTTTCTGATAATTGGAACAAAAACAAGCAACTTCTTCTTTAGACACATTTTTCTAGCACAAAAATTAAAAAAGTTACAGAAATTTTTTCATTTTGAAAATTCAATTTTCGGTAACTTTTTGCCAGTTTATTTTTTTAAGAATTTTGAAAATTTTTCTGATAATTGGAACAAAAACAAGCAACTTCTTCTTTAGACACATTTTTCTAGCACAAAAATTAAAAAAGTTACAGAAATTTTTTCATTTTGAAAATTCAATTTTCGGTAACTTTTTGCCAGTTTATTTTTTTTTAAATTTTAAAAAATTTTTCTGATAATTGGAACAAAAACAAGCAACTTCTTCTTTAGACACATTTTTCTAGCACAAAAATTAAAAAAGTTACAGAAATTTTTTCATTTTGAAAATTCAATTTTCGGTAACTTTTTGCCAGTTTATTTTTTTTTAAATTTTGAAAATTTTTCTGATAATTGGAACAAAAACAAGCAACTTCTTCTTTAGACACATTTTTCTAGCACAAAAATTAAAAAAGTTACAGAAATTTTTTCATTTTGAAAATTCAATTTTCGGTAACTTTTTGCCAGTTTATTTTTTTTAAGATTTTTGAAAATTTTTCTGATAATTGGAACAAAAACAAGCAACTTCTTCTTTAGACACATTTTTCTAGCACAAAAATTAAAAAAGTTACAGAAATTTTTTCATTTTGAAAATTCAATTTTCGGTAACTTTTTGCCAGTTTATTTTTTTTTTAATTTTGAAAATTTTTCTGATAATTGGAACAAAAACAAGCAACTTCTTCTTTAGACACATTTTTCTAGCACAAAAATTAAAAAAGTTACAGAAATTTTTTCATTTTGAAAATTCAATTTTCGGTAACTTTTTGCCAGTTTATTTTTTTAAGAATTTTGAAAATTTTTCTGATAATTGGAACAAAAACAAGCAACTTCTTCTTTAGACACATTTTTCTAGCACAAAAATTAAAAAAGTTACAGAAATTTTTTCATTTTGAAAATTCAATTTTCGGTAACTTTTTGCCAGTTTATTTTTTTTAAATTTTGAAAATTTTTCTGATAATTGGAACAAAAACAAGCAACTTCTTCTTTAGACACATTTTTCTAGCACAAAAATTAAAAAAGTTACAGAAATTTTTTCATTTTGAAAATTCAATTTTCGGTAACTTTTTGCCAGTTTATTTTTTTTTTAATTTTGAAAATTTTTCTGATAATTGGAACAAAAACAAGCAACTTCTTCTTTAGACACATTTTTCTAGCACAAAAATTAAAAAAAGTTACAGAAATTTTTTCATTTTTTAAATTCAATTTTAGGTTAATTTTTTCCAGTTTATTTTTTTAATAATTTTGAAAATTTTTCTGATAATTGGAACAAAAACAAGCAACTTCTTCTTTAGACACATTTTTCTAGCACAAAAATTAAAAAAGTTACAGAAATTTTTTCATTTTGAAATTCAATTTTCGGTAACTTTTTGCCAGTTTATTTTTTTAAGAATTTTGAAAATTTTTCTGATAATTGGAACAAAAACAAGCAACTTCTTCTTTAGACACATTTTTCTAGCACAAAAATTAAAAAAGTTACAGAAATTTTTTCATTTTGAAAATTCAATTTTCGGTAACTTTTTGCAAGTTTATTTTTTTTTAAATTTTGAAAATTTTTCTGATAATTGGAACAAAAACAAGCAACTTCTTCTTTATACACATTTTTCTAGCACAAAAATTAAATAAGTTACAGAAATTTTTTCATTTTGAAAATTCAATTGTTGGTAACTTTTTGCCAGTTTATTTTTTTAAGAATTTTGAAAATTTTTCTGATAATTGGAACAAAAACAAGCAACTTCTTCTTTAGACACATTTTTCTAGCACAAAAATTAAAAAAGTTACAGAAATTTTTTCATTTTGAAAATTCAATTTTCGGTAACTTTTTGCCAGTTTATTTTTTTTTAAATTTTGAAAATTTTTCTGATAATTGGAACAAAAACAAGCAACTTCTTCTTTAGACACATTTTTCTAGCACAAAAATTAAAAAAGTTACAGAAATTTTTTCATTTTGAAAATTCAATTTTCGGTAACTTTTTGCCAGTTTATTTTTTTTTTAATTTTGAAAATTTTTCTGATAATTGGAACAAAAACAAGCAACTTCTTCTTTAGACACATTTTTCTAGCACAAAAATTAAAAAAGTTACAGAAATTTTTTCATTTTGAAAATTCAATTTTCGGTAACTTTTTGCCAGTTTATTTTTTTTTAAATTTTGAAAATTTTTCTGATAATTGGAACAAAAACAAGCAACTTCTTCTTTAGACACATTTTTCTAGCACAAAATATAAAAAAGTTACAGAAATTTTTTCATTTTGAAAATTCAATTTTCGGTAACTTTTTGCCAGTTTATTTTTTTAAGAATTTTGAAAATTTTTCTGATAATTGGAACAAAAACAAGCAACTTCTTCTTTAGACACATTTTTCTAGCACAAAAATTAAAAAAGTTACAGAAATTTTTTCATTTTGAAAATTCAATTTTCGGTAACTTTTTGCCAGTTTATTTTTTTTTAAATTTTGAAAATTTTTCTGATAATGGGAACAAAAACAAGCAACTTCTTCTTTTGACACATTTTTCTAACACAAAAATTAAAAAAGTTACAGAAGTTTTTTCATTTTGAAAATTCAATTTTCGGTAACTTTTTGCCAGTTTATTTTTTTTTAAATTTTTGAAAATTTTTCTGATAATTGGAACAAAAACAAGCAACTTCTTCTTTAGACACATTTTTCTAGCACAAAAATTAAAAAAGTTACAGAAATTTTTTCATTTTGAAAATTCAATTTTCGGTAACTTTTTGCCAGTTTATTTTTTTTTAAATTTTGAAAATTTTTCTGATAATTGGAACAAAAACAAGCAACTTCTTCTTTAGACACATTTTTCTAGCACAAAAATTAAAAAAAGTTACAGAAATTTTTTCTTTTTAAAAATTCAATTTTCGGTAACTTTTTGCCAGTTTATTTTTTTTTTAAATTTTGAAAATTTTTCTGATAATTGGAACAAAAACAAGCAACTTCTTCTTTAGACACATTTTTCTAGCACAAAAATTAAAAAAGTTACAGAAATTTTTTCATTTTGAAAATTCAATTTTCGGTAACTTTTTGCCAGTTTATTTTTTTTTAAATTTTGAAAATTTTTCTGATAATTGGAACAAAAACAAGCAACTTCTTCTTTAGACACATTTTTCTAGCACAAAAATTAAAAAAGTTACAGAAATTTTTTCATTTTGAAAATTCAATTTTCGGTAACTTTTTGCCAGTTTATTTTTTTTTAATTTTGAAAATTTTTCTGATAATTGGAACAAAAACAAGCAACTTCTTCTTTAGACACATTTTTCTAGCACAAAAATTAAAAAAGTTACAGAAATTTTTTCATTTTGAAAATTCAATTTTCGGTAACTTTTTGCCAGTTTATTTTTTTTTTAATTTTGAAAATTTTTCTGATAATTGGAACAAAAACAAGCAACTTCTTCTTTAGACACATTTTTCTAGCACAAAAATTAAAAAAGTTACAGAAATTTTTTCATTTTGAAAATTCAATTTTCGGTAACTTTTTGCCAGTTTATTTTTTTTTAAATTTTGAAAATTTTTCTGATAATTGGAACAAAAACAAGCAACTTCTTCTTTAGACACATTTTTCTAGCACAAAAATTAAAAAAGTTACAGAAATTTTTTCATTTTGAAAATTCAATTTTCGGTAACTTTTTGCCAGTTTATTTTTTTTTTAATTTTTGAAAATTTTTCTGATAATTGGAACAAAAACAAGCAACTTCTTCTTTAGACACATTTTTCTAGCACAAAAATTAAAAAAGTTACAGAAATTTTTTCATTTTGAAAATTCAATTTTCGGTAACTTTTTGCCAGTTTATTTTTTTAAGAATTTTGAAAATTTTTCTGATAATTGGAACAAAAACAAGCAACTTCTTCTTTAGACACATTTTTCTAGCACAAAAATTAAAAAAGTTACAGAAATTTTTTCATTTTGAAAATTCAATTTTTGGTAACTTTTTGCCAGTTTATTTTTTTAAGAATTTTGAAAATTTTTCTGATAATTGGAA
>JAVJHS010000698.1:0-14192 GCA_032873175.1 Leptopilina drosophilae | reverse complement strand
TTTGAGTGGAATAGAACCATGCAACTTCTTCTTTAGACGCTTTTTTCTTGGACCAAAATTAAAAAAGTTACAAAGGTTTTTCCAAAATCACAGACATTTTTTCATTTTGAAACTTCAGTTTTCGGTAAGTTTTTGCCAGTTTATTTTTTTGGGATTTTGACATTTTTTCTTTTGACTGGAACAGAACCATGCAACTTCTTCTTTAGACGCTTTTTTCTTGGACCAAAATTAAAAAAGTTACAAAGGTTTTTCCAAAATCACAGACATTTTTTCATTTTGAAACTTCAGTTTTGGGTAACTTTTTGCCAGTTTCTTTTTTTGGGATTTTGACATTTTTTCTTTTGACTGGAACAGAACCATGCAACTTCTTCTTTAGACGCTTTTTTCTGGGACCAAAATTAAAAAAGTTACAAAGGTTTATCCAAAATCACAGACATTTTTTCATTTTGAAACTTCAGTTTTCGGTAACTTTTTGCCAGTTTATTTTTTTGGGATTTTGACATTTTTTCTTTTGACTGAAACAAAACCATGCAACTTCTTCATTAGACGCATTTTTCTAGGACCAAAATTAAAAAAGTTACAAAGGTTTTTCCAAAATCACAGACATTTTTTCATTTTGAAACCTCAGTTTTCGGTAAGTTTTTGCCAGTTTATTATTTTTGGGATTTTGCCATTTTTTCTTTTGACTGGAATAGAACCATGCAACTTCTTCTTTAGACGCTTTTTTCTGGGACCAAAATTAAAAAAGTTACAAAGGTTTTTCCAAAATCACAGACATTTTTTCATTTTGAAACTTCAGTTTTCGGTAACTTATTGCCAGTTTATTTTTGAGGGGTTTTTGACATTTTTTCTTTTGACTGGAACAGAACCATGCAACTTCTTCTTAAGACGCTTTTTTCTAGGACCAAAATTAAAAAAGTTACAAAGGTTTTTCCAAAATCACAGACATTTTTTCATTTTGAAACTTCAGTTTTCGGTAACTTTTTGCCAGTTTATTTTTAAAGGGTTTTTGACATTTTTTCTTTTGACTGAAACAAAACCATGCAACTTCTTCTTTAGACGCATTTTTCTAGGACCAAAATTAAAAAAGTTACAAAGGTTTTTCCAAAATCACAGACATTTTTTCATTTTGAAACTTCAGTTTTCGGTAACTTTTTGCCAGTTTATTATTTTTGGGATTTTGACATTTTTTCTTTTGACTGGAATAGAACCATACAACTTCTTCTTTAGACGCATTTTTCTAGGACCAAAATTAAAAAAGTTACAAAAGTTTTTTCAAAATCACAGACATTTTTTCATTTTGAAACTTCAGTTTTGGGTAACTTTTTACCAGTTTATTTTTTTTTGGGATTTTGACATTTTTTCTTTTGACTGGAACAGAACCATGCAACTTCTTCTTTAGACGCTTTTTTCTTGGACCAAAATTAAAAAAGTTACAAAGGTTTTTCCAAAATCACAGACATTTTTTCATTTTGAAACTTCAGTTTTCGGTAACTTTTTGCCAGTTTATTTTTTTGGGATTTTGACATTTTTTCTTTTGACTGGAATAGAACCATGCAACTTCTTCTTTAGACGCTTTTTTCTAGGACCAAAATTAAAAAAGTTACAAAGGTTTTTCCAAAATCACAGACATTTTTTCATTTTGAAACTTCAGTTTTCGGTAACTTTTTGCCAGTTTATTTTTTTTGGGATTTTGACATTTTTTCTTTTGACTGGAACAAAACCATGCAACTTCTTCTTTAGACGCATTTTTCTAGGACCAAAATTAAAAAAGTTACAAAGGTTTTTCCAAAATCACAGACATTTTTTCATTTTGAAACTTCAGTTTTCGGTAACTTTTTGCCAGTTTATTTTTTTTGGGTTTTTGACATTTTTTCTTTTGACTGGAACAAAACCATGCAACTTCTTCTTTAGACGCATTTTTCTTGGACCAAAATTAAAAAAGTTACAAAGGTTTTTCCAAAATCACAGACATTTTTTCATTTTGAAACTTCAGTTTTCGGTAACTTTTTGCCAGTTTATTTTTGAAGGGATTTTGACATTTTTTCTTTTGACTGGAACAAAACCATGCAACTTCTTCTTTAGACGCATTTTTCTAGGACCAAAATTAAAAAAGTTACAAAGGTTTTTCCAAAATCACAGACATTTTTTCATTTTGAAACTTCAGTTTTCGGTAACTTTTTGCCAGTTTATTATTTTTGGGATTTTGACATTTTTTCTTTTGACTGGAACAAAACCATGCAACTTCTTCTTTAGACGCATTTTTCTAGGACCAAAATTAAAAAAGTTACAAAGGTTTTTCCAAAATCACAGACATTTTTTCATTTTGAAACCTCAGTTTTCGGTAATTTTTTGCCTGTTTATTTTTTTGGGATTTTGACATTTTTTCTTTTGACTGGAACAGAACCATGCAACTTCTTCTTTAGACGCATTTTTCTAGGACCAAAATTAAAAAAGTTACAAAGGTTTTTCCAAAATCACAGACATTTTTTCATTTTGAAACTTCAGTTTTCGGTAACTTTTTGCCAGTTTATTTTTAATGGGTTTTTGACATTTTTTCTTTTGACTGGAACAAAACCATGCAACTTCTTCTTTAGACGCTTTTTTCTGGGACCAAAATTAAAAAAGTTACAAAGGTTTTTCCAAAATCACAGACATTTTTTCATTTTGAAACTTCAGTTTTCGGTAACTTTTTGCCAGTTTATTTTTGAAGGGTTTTTGACATTTTTTCTTTTGACTGAAACAAAACCATGCAACTTCTTCATTAGACGCATTTTTCTAGGACCAAAATTAAAAAAGTTACAAAGGTTTTTCCAAAATCACAGACATTTTTTCATTTTGAAACCTCAGTTTTCGGTAAGTTTTTGCCAGTTTATTATTTTTGGGATTTTGACATTTTTTCTTTTGACTGGAATAGAACCATGCAACTTCTTCTTTAGACGCTTTTTTCTGGGACCAAAATTAAAAAAGTTACAAAGGTTTTTCCAAAATCACAGACATTTTTTCATTTTGAAACTTCAGTTTTCGGTAACTTTTTGCCAGTTTATTTTTTGGGAGTTTTTGACATTTTTCCTATTAACTGGAACAAAACCATGCAACTTCTTCTTTAGACGCATTTTTCTAGGACCAAAATTAAAAAAGTTACAAAGGTTTTTCCAAAATCACAGACATTTTTTCATTTTGAAACTTCAGTTTTCGGTAACTTTTTGCCAGTTTATTTTTTTGGGATTTTGACATTTTTTCTTTTGACTGAAACAAAACCATGCAACTTTTTCATTAGACGCATTTTTCTAGGACCAAAATTAAAAAAGTTACAAAGGTTTTTCCAAAATCACAGACATTTTTTCATTTTGAAACCTCAGTTTTCGGTAAGTTTTTGCCAGTTTATTATTTTTGGGATTTTGACATTTTTTCTTTTGACTGGAATAGAACCATGCAACTTCTTCTTTAGACGCATTTTTCTAGGACCAAAATTAAAAAAGTTACAAAGGTTTTTCCAAAATCACAGACATTTTTTCATTTTGAAACTTCAGTTTTGGGTAACTTTTTGCCAGTTTATTTTTTTTGGGATTTTGACATTTTTTCTTTTGACTGGAACAGAACCATGCAACTTCTTCTTTAGACGCTTTTTTCTTGGACCAAAATTAAAAAAGTTACAAAGGTTTTTCCAAAATCACAGACATTTTTTCATTTTGAAACTTCAGTTTTCGGTAACTTTTTGCCAGTTTATTTTTTTTGGGATTTTGACATTTTTTCTTTTGACTGGAACAGAACCATGCAACTTCTTCTTTAGACGCATTTTTCTAGGACCAAAATTAAAAAAGTTACAAAGGTTTTTCCAAAATCACAAACATTTTTTCATTGTGAAACTTCAGTTTTCGGTAACTTTTTGCCAGTTTATTTTATTTGGAATTTTGACATTTTTTCTTTTGACTGGAACAAAACCATGCAACTTCTTCTTTAGACGCATTTTTCTAGGACCAAAATTAAAAAAGTTACAAAGGTTTTTCCAAAATCACAGACATTTTTTCATTTTGAAACTTCAGTTTTCGGTAACTTTTTGCCAGTTTATTTTTGAAGGGTTTTTGACATTTTTTCTTTTAACTGGAACAAAACCATGCAACTTCTTCTTTAGACGCATTTTTCTAGGACCAAAATTAAAAAAGTTACAAAGGTTTTTCCAAAATCACAGACATTTTTTCATTTTGAAACTTCAGTTTTCGGTAACTTTTTGCCAGTTTATTTTTGAAGAGTTTTTGACATTTTTTCTTTTAACTGGAACAAAACCATGCAACTTCTTCTTTAGACGCATTTTTCTAGGACCAAAATTAAAAAAGTTACAAAGGTTTTTCCAAAATCACAGACATTTTTTCATTTTGAAACTTCAGTTTTCGGTAACTTTTTGCCAGTTTATTTTTTCGGGATTTTGAAATTTTTTCTTTTGACTGGAACAAAACCATGCAACTTCTTCTTTAGACGCATTTTTCTAGGACCAAAATTAAAAAAGTTACAAAGGTTTTTTCAAAATCACAGACATTTTTTCATTTTGAAACTTCAGTTTTCGGTAACTTTTTGCCAGTTTATTTTTAAAGGGTTTTTGACATTTTTTCTTTTGACTGGAACAAAACCATGCAACTTCTTCTTTAGACGCATTTTTCTAGGACCAAAATTAAAAAAGTTACAAAGGTTTTTTCAAAATCACAGACATTTTTTCATTTTGAAACTTCAAATTTCGGTAACTTTTTGACAGTTTATTTTTTCGGGATTTTGACATTTTTTTCTTTTGACTGGAACAAAACCATGCAACTTCTTCTTTAGACGCATTTTTCTAGGACCAAAATTAAAAAAGTTACAAAGGTTTTTCCAAAATCACAGACATTTTTTCATTTTGAAACTTCAGTTTTCGGTAACTTTTTGCCAGTTTATTTTTTTCGGGATTTTGAAATTTTTTCTTTTGACTGGAACAAAACCATGCAACTTCTTCTTTAGACGCATTTTTCTAGGACCAAAATTAAAAAAGTTACAAAGGTTTTTCCAAAATCACAGACATTTTTTCATTTTGAAACTTCAGTTTTCGGTAACTTTTTGCCAGTTTATTTTTGAGGGGTTTTTGACATTTTTTCTTTTGACTGGAACAAAACCATGCAACTTCTTCTTTAGACGCATTTTTCTAGGACCAAAATTAAAAAAGTTACAAAGGTTTTTTCAAAATCACAGACATTTTTTCATTTTGAAAATTCAGTTTTCGGTAACTTTTTGTCAGTTTATTTTTTCGGGATTTTGAAATTTTTTCTTTTGACTGGAAAAAAGCCATGCAACTTCTTCTTTAGACGCATTTTTCTAGGACCAAAATTAAAAAAGTTACAAAGGTTTTTCCAAAATCACAGACATTTTTTTATTTTGAAACTTCAGTTTTCGGTAACTTTTTGACAGTTTATTTTTGAGGGGTTTTTGACATTTTTTCATTTAACTGGAACAAAACCATGCAACTTCTTCTTTAGACGCATTTTTCTAGGACCAAAATTAAAAAAGTTACAAAGGTTTTTCCAAAATCACAGACATTTTTTCATTTTGAAACTTCAGTTTTCGGTAACTTTTTGCCAGTTTATTTTTGAAGGGTTTTTGACATTTTTTCTTTTGACTGGAACAGAACCATGCAACTTCTTCTTTAGACGCATTTTTCTAGGACCAAAATTAAAAAAGTTACAAAGGTTTTTCCAAAATCACAGACATTTTTTCATTTTGAAACTTCAGTTTTCGGTAACTTTTTGCCAGTTTATTTTTGAAGGGTTTTTGACATTTTTTCTTTTTAACTGGAACAAAACCATGCAACTTCTTCTTTAGACGCATTTTTCTAGGACCAAAATTAAAAAAGTTACAAAGGTTTTTCCAAAATCACAGACATTTTTTCATTTTGAAACTTCAGTTTTCGGTAACTTTTTGCCAGTTTATTTTTGAAGGGTTTTTGACATTTTTTCTTTTGACTGGAACAAAACCATGCAACTTCTTCTTTAGACGCATTTTTCTAGGACCAAAATTAAAAAAGTTACAAAGGTTTTTCCAAAATCACAGACATTTTTTCATTTTGAAACTTCAGTTTTCGGTAACTTTTTGCCAGTTTATTTTTTTTGGGATTTTGACATTTTTTCTTTTGACTGGAACAAAACCATGCAACTTCTTCTTTAGACGCATTTTTCTAGGACCAAAATTAAAAAAGTTACAAAGGTTTTTCCAAAATCACAGACATTTTTTCATTTTGAAACTTCAGTTTTCGGTAAGTTTTTGCCAGTTTATTTTTTTGGGATTTTGACATTTTTTCTTTTGACTGGAACAGAACCATGCAACTTCTTCTTTAGACGCTTTTTTCTTGGACCAAAATTAAAAAAGTTACAAAGGTTTTTCCAAAATCACAGATATTTTTTCATTTTGAAACTTCAGTTTTGGGTAACTTTTTGCCAGTTTATTTTTTTTGGGATTTTGACATTTTTTCTTTTGACTGGAACAGAACCATGCAACTTCTTCTTTAGACGCTTTTTTCTGGGACCAAAATTAAAAAAGTTACAAAGGTTTTTCCAAAATCACAGACATTTTTTCATTTTGAAACTTCAGTTTTCGGTAACTTTTTGCCAGTTTATTTTTTTGGGATTTTGACATTTTTTCTTTTGACTGAAACAAAACCATGCAACTTCTTCTTTAGACGCATTTTTCTAGGACCAAAATTAAAAAAGTTACAAAGGTTTTTCCAAAATCACAGACATTTTTTCATTTTGAAACCTCAGTTTTCGGTAAGTTTTTGCCAGTTTATTATTTTTGGGATTTTGACATTTTTTCTTTTGACTGGAATAGAACCATGCAACTTCTTCTTTAGACGCTTTTTTCTTGGACCAAAATTAAAAAAGTTACAAAGGTTTTTCCAAAATCACAGACATTTTTTCATTTTGAAACTTCAGTTTTCGGTAAGTTTTTGCCAGTTTATTTTTTTGGGATTTTGACATTTTTTCTTTTGACTGGAACAGAACCATGCAACTTCTTCTTTAGACGCTTTTTTCTTGGACCAAAATTAAAAAAGTTACAAAGGTTTTTCCAAAATCACAGACATTTTTTCATTTTGAAACTTCAGTTTTCGGTAACTTTTTGCCAGTTTATTTTTGAGGGGTTTTTGACATTTTTTCTTTTGACTGGAACAAAACCATGCAACTTCTTCTTTAGACGCATTTTTCTAGGACCAAAATTAAAAAAGTTACAAAGGTTTTTCCAAAATCACAGACATTTTTTCATTTTGAAACTTCAGTTTTCGGTAACTTTTTGCCAGTTTATTTTTTTTGGGTTTTTGACATTTTTTCTTTTGACTGGAACAAAACCATGCAACTTCTTCTTTAGACGCATTTTTCTAGGACCAAAATTAAAAAAGTTACAAAGGTTTTTCCAAAATCACAGACATTTTTTCATTTTGAAACTTCAGTTTTCGGTAACTTTTTGCCAGTTTATTTTTTTTGGGATTTTGACATTTTTTCTTTTGACTGGAACAAAACCATGCAACTTCTTCTTTAGACGCATTTTTCTAGGACCAAAATTAAAAAAGTTACAAAGGTTTTTCCAAAATCACAGACATTTTTTCATTTTGAAACTTCAGTTTTCGGTAACTTTTTGCCAGTTTATTTTTGAAGGGTTTTTGACATTTTTTCTTTTGACTGGAACAAAACCATGCAACTTCTTCTTTAGACGCATTTTTCTAGGACCAAAATTAAAAAAGTTACAAAGGTTTTTCCAAAATCACAGACATTTTTTCATTTTGAAACTTCAGTTTTCGGTAACTTTTTGCCAGTTTATTTTTGAAGGGTTTTTGACATTTTTTCTTTTGACTGGAACAAAACCATGCAACTTCTTCTTTAGACGCATTTTTCTAGGACCAAAATTAAAAAAGTTACAAAGGTTTTTCCAAAATCACAGACATTTTTTCATTTTGAAACTTCAGTTTTCGGTAACTTTTTGCCAGTTTATTTTTTTGGGTTTTTGACATTTTTTCTTTTGACTGGAACAAAACCATGCAACTTCTTCTTTAGACGCATTTTTCTAGGACCAAAATTAAAAAAGTTACAAAGGTTTTTCCAAAATCACAGACATTTTTTCATTTTGAAACTTGAGTTTTCGGTAACTTTTTGCCAGTTTATTTTTGAAGGATTTTTGACATTTTTTCTTTTGACTGGAACAAAACCATGCAACTTCTTCTTTAGACGCATTTTTCTAGGACCAAAATTAAAAAAGTTACAAAGGTTTTTCCAAAATCACAGACATTTTTTCATTTTGAAACTTCAGTTTTCGGTAACTTTTTGCCAGTTTATTTTTTTGGGATTTTGACATTTTTTCTTTTGACTGGAACAAAACCATGCAACTTCTTCTTTAGACGCATTTTTCTAGGACCAAAATTAAAAAAGTTACAAAGGTTTTTCCAAAATCACAGACATTTTTTCATTTTGAAACTTCAGTTTTCGGTAACTTTTTTTTTAGTTTATTTTTGAAGGGTTTTTGACATTTTTTCTTTTGACTGGAACAAAACCATGCAACTTCTTCTTTAGACGCATTTTTCTAGGACCAAAATTAAAAAAGTTACAAAGGTTTTTCCAAAATCACAGACATTTTTTCATTTTGAAACTTCAGTTTTCGGTAACTTTTTGCCAGTTTATTTTTGAGGGGTTTTTGACATTTTTTCTTTTGACTGGAACAAAACCATGCAACTTCTTCTTTAGACGCATTTTTCTAGGACCAAAATTAAAAAAGTTACAAAGGTTTTTCCAAAATCACAGACATTTTTTCATTTTGAAACTTCAGTTTTCGGTAACTTTTTGCCAGTTTATTTTTGAAGGGTTTTTGACATTTTTCCTATTAACTGGAACAAAACCATGCAACTTCTTCTTTAGACGCATTTTTCTAGGACCAAAATTAAAAAAGTTACAAAGGTTTTTCCAAAATCACAGACATTTTTTCATTTTGAAACTTCAGTTTTCGGTAACTTTTTGCCAGTTTATTTTTGAAGGGTTTTTGACATTTTTTCTTTTGACTGGAACAAAACCATGCAACTTCTTCTTTAGACGCATTTTTCTAGGACCAAAATTAAAAAAGTTACAAAGGTTTTTCCAAAATCACAGACATTTTTTCATTTTGAAACTTCAGTTTTCGGTAACTTTTTGCCAGTTTATTTTTGAAGGGTTTTTGACATTTTTTCTTTTGACTGGAACAAAACCATGCAACTTCTTCTTTAGACGCATTTTTCTTGGACCAAAATTAAAAAAGTTACAAAGGTTTTTCCAAAATCACAGACATTTTTTCATTTTGAAACTTCAGTTTTCGGTAACTTTTTGCCAGTTTATTTTTTACGGTTTTTTGACATTTTTTCTTTTGACTGGAACAAAACCATGCAACTTCTTCTTTTGACGCATTTTTCTAGGACCAAAATTAAAAAAGTTACAAAGGTTTTTCCAAAATCACAGACATTTTTTCATTTTGAAACTTCAAATTTCGGTAACTTTTTGCCAGTTTATTTTTTTCGGGATTTTGACATTTTTTCTTTTGACTGGAACAAAACCATGCAACTTCTTCTTTAGACGCATTTTTCTAGGACCAAAATTAAAAAAGTTACAAAGGTTTCCCCAAAAATCACAGACATTTTTTCATTGTGAAACTACAGTTTTCGGTAACTTTTTGCCAGTTTATTTTATTTGGGATTTTGACATTTTTTCTTTTGACTGGAACAAAACCATGCAACTTCTTCTTTAGACGCATTTTTCTAGGACCAAAATTAAAAAAGTTACAAAGGTTTTTCCAAAATCACAGACATTTTTTCATTTTGAAACTTCAGTTTTTAATAACTTTTTGCCAGTTTATTTTTTTAGGGTTTTTGACATTTTTTCTTTTGACTGGAACAAAACCATGCAACTTCTTCTTTAGACGCATTTTTCTAGGACCAAAATTAAAAAAGTTACAAAGGTTTTTCCAAAATCACAAACATTTTTTCATTGTGAAACTTCAGTTTTCGGTAACTTTTTGCCAGTTTATTTTTTGGGATTTTGAAATTTTTTCTTTTGACTGGAACAAAACCATGCAACTTCTTCTTTAGACGCATTTTTCTAGGACCAAAATTAAAAAAGTTACAAAGGTTTTTCCAAAATCACAGACATTTTTTCATTTTGAAACTTCAGTTTTCGGTAACTTTTTGCCAGTTTATTTTTTTTGGGATTTTGACATTTTTTCTTTTGACTGGAGCAAAACCATGCAACTTCTTCTTTAGACGCATTTTTCTAGGACCAAAATTAAAAAAGTTACAAAGGTTTTTCCAAAATCACAGACATTTTTTCATTTTGAAACTTCAGTTTTCGGTAACTTTTTGCCAGTTTATTTTTTTTGGGATTTTGACATTTTTTCTTTTGACTGGAACAAAACCATGCAACTTCTTCTTTAGACGCTTTTTTCTAGGACCAAAATTAAAAAAGTTACAAAGGTTTTTCCAAAATCACAGACATTTTTTCATTTTGAAACTTCAGTTTTCGGTAACTTTTTGCCAGTTTATTTCTAAGGGTTTTTGACATTTTTTCTTTTGACTGGAACAAAACCATGCAACTTCTTCTTTAGACGCATTTTTCTAGGACCAAAATTAAAAAAGTTACAAAGGTTTTTCCAAAATCACAGACATTTTTTCATTTTGAAACTTCAGTTTTGGGTAACTTTTTGCCAGTTTATTTTTTTTGGGATTTTGACATTTTTTCTTTTGACTGGAACAGAACCATGCAACTTCTTCTTAAGACGCTTTTTTCTAGGACCAAAATTATAAAAGTTACAAAGGTTTTTTCAAAATCACAGACATTTTTTCATTTTGAAATTTCAGTATTCGGTAACTTTTTGCCAGTTTATTTTTTTTGGGATTTTGACATTTTTTCTTTTGACTGGAACAGAACCATGCAACTTCTTCTTTAGACGCATTTTTCTAGGACCAAAATTAAAAAAGTTACAAAAGTTTTTTCAAAATCACAGACATTTTTTCATTTTGAAACTTCAGTTTTCGGTAACTTTTTGCCAGTTTATTTTTAATGGGTTTTTGACATTTTTTCTTTTGACTGGAACAGAACCATGCAACTTCTTCTTTAGACGCTTTTTTCTTGGACCAAAATTAAAAAAGTTACAAAGGTTTATCCAAAATCACAGACATTTTTTCATTTTAAAACTTCAGTTTTCGGTAACTTTTTGCCAGTTTATTTTTTTGGGATTTTGACATTTTTTCTTTTGACTAAAACAAAACCATGCAACTTCTTCATTAGACGCATTTTTCTAGAACCAAAATTAAAAAAGTTACAAAGGTTTTTCCAAAATCACAGACATTTTTTCATTTTGAAACTTCAGTTTTCGGTAACTTTTTGCCAGTTTATTTTTTTGGGATTTTGACATTTTTTCTTTTGACTGGAACAAAACGTTGCAACTTCTTCTTTAGACGCATTTTTCTAGGACCAAAATTAAAAAAGTTACAAAGGTTTTTCCAAAATCACAGACATTTTTTCATTTTGAAACTTCAAATTTCGGTAACTTTTTGCCAGTTTATTTTTTTGGGATTTTGACATTTTTTCTTTTGACTGGAACAAAACCATGCAACTTCTTCTTTAGACGCATTTTTCTAGGACCAAAATTAAAAAAGTTACAAAGGTTTTTCCAAAATCACAGACATTTTTTCATTTTGAAACTTCAGTTTTCGGTAAGTTTTTGCCAGTTTATTATTTTTGGGATTTTGAATTTTTTTGTTTTGAATGGAACAGAACCATGCAACTTCTTCATTAGACGCTTTTTTCTGGGACCAAAATTAAAAAAGTTACAAAGTTTTTTCCAAAATCACAGACATTTTTTCATTTTGAAACGTCAGTTTTCGGTAAGTTTTTGCCAGTTTATTATTTTTGGGATTTTTGACATTTTTTCTTTTGACTGGAACAGAACCATGCAACTTCTTCTTTAGACGCATTTTTCTAGGACCAAAATTAAAAAAGTTACAAAGGTTTTTCCAAAATCACAGACATTTTTTCATTTTGAAACTTCAGTTTTCGGTAACTTTTTGCCAGTTTATTTTTTCGGGATTTTGACATTTTTTCTTTTGACTGGAACAAAACCATGCAACTTCTTCATTAGACGCATTTTTCTAGGACCAAAATTAAAAAAGTTACAAAGGTTTTTCCAAAATCACAGACATTTTTTCATTTTGAAACTTCAGTTTTCGGTAACTTTTTGCCAGTTTATTTTTTTTGGGATTTTGACATTTTTTCTTTTGTCTGGAACAAAACCATGCAACTTCTTCTTTAGACGCATTTTTCTAGGACCAAAATTAAAAAAGTTACAAAGGTTTTTCCAAAATCACAAACATTTTTTCATTTTGAAACTTCAGTTTTCGGTAACTTTTTGCCTTTTTCTTTTTTTGGGTTTTTGACATTTTTTCTTTTGACTGGAACAGAACCATGCAACTTCTTCTTTAGACGCTTTTTTCTAGGACCAAAATTAAAAAAGTTAGAAAGGTTTTTCCAAAAGCACAGACATTTTTTCATTTTGAAACTTCAGTTTTCGGTAACTTTTTGCCAGTTTATTTTTTTTGGGATTTTGACATTTTTTCTTTTGACTGGAACAAAACCATGCAACTTCTTCTTTAGACGCATTTTTCTAGGACCAAAATTAAAAAAGTTACAAAGATTTCTCCAAAAATCACAGACATTTTTTCATTGTGAAACTTCAGTTTTCGGTAACTTTTTGCCTGTTTATTTTTGAAGGGTTTTTGACATTTTTTCTTTTGACTGGAACAAAACCATGCAACTTCTTCTTTAGACGCATTTTTCTAGGACCAAAATTAAAAAAGTTACAAAGGATTTTCCAAAAATCACAGAAATTTTTTTTCATTTTTGAAACCTCAGTTTTCTGTAACTGTTTGCCAGTTTATTTTTTAGGGTTTTTGACATTTTTTCTTTTGACTGGAACAAAACCATGCAACTTCTTCTTTAGACGCATTTTTCTAGGACCAAAATTAAAAAAGTTACAAAGGTTTTTCCAAAATCACAGACATTTTTCATTTTGAAACTTCAGTTTTCGGTAACTTGGTATGACCTTTTCAGTTTATTAATTTGATGGGTTTTTGACATTTTTTCTTTTGACTGGAACAGAACCATGCAACTTCTTCTTTAGACGCTTTTTTCTTGGACCAAAATTAAAAAAGTTACAAAGGTTTTTTCAAAATCACAGACATTTTTTCATTTTGAAACTTCAGTTTTGGGTAACTTTTTACCAGTTTATTTTTGAGGGGTTTTTGACATTTTTTTCTTTTGACTGGAACAGAACCATGCAACTTCTTCTTTAGACGGCTTTTTTTCTAGGACCAAAATTAAAATTAAAAAAAGTTACAAAGGTTTTTTCAAAATCACAGACATTTTTTTCATTTTGAAACTTCAGGTATTCGGTAACTTTTTGCCATTTTATTTTTATTGTGTTTTTGACTTTTTTTCTTTTGACTGGAACCAAAACATGCAAATTCTTCTTTAGACGCATTTTTCTAGTACCAAAATTAAAAAAAGTTACAAAGGTTTCTCCAAAATCACAGACATTTTTTCATTTTGAAACTTCAGTTTTGGGTAACTTTTTGCCAGTTTATTTTTTTTTTCGAGATTTTGACAATTTTTCTTTGACTGCAACAAAACCATGCAACTTCTTCTTTAGACGCATTTTTCTAGGACCAAAATTAAAAAAAGTTACAAAGGTTTTTCCAAAATCACAGACATTTTTTCATTTTGAAAATTCAGTTTTCGGTAACTTTTTTGCCAGTTTCTTTTTTTGGGATTTTTGACATTTTTTCTTTTGACTGGAATAGGAACCATGCAACTTCTTCTTTAGACGCTTTTTTCTGGACCAAAATTAAAAAAGTTACAAAGGTTTTTCCAAAATCACAGACATTTTTTCATTTTGAAACTTCAGTTTTCGGTAACTTTTTTGCCAGTTTATTTTTTTGGGTTTTTGACATTTTTTCTTTTGACTAAAAACAAAACCATGCAACTTCTTCTTTAGACGCATTTTTCTAGGACCAAAATTAAAAAAGTTACAAAGGTTTCCCCAAAAATCACAGACATTTTTTCATTGTGAAACTACAGTTTTCGGTAATTTTTTGTCAGTTTATTTTTTTCGGG
>JAVJHS010000697.1:0-14199 GCA_032873175.1 Leptopilina drosophilae | reverse complement strand
GAAATTTTCCAGAAGATTTCCGGATGCTTTCAGTAAAAAAATAAATTTCTGTAAATTTTCCGGATGATTTGCGTTAAAAGAATAAATTTATATGGAAATTTTTCGTGTGATTTCCGTAAAAAAAAAATAAATTTTCAGCAATTTTCCAGAAGATTTCCGGATGATTTTAGTAAAAATAATTAAATTCCGGATATGTCCCGGAAGATTTCCGTAAAAAAATTAATTTCCGTAAATTTTCCGGATGATTTCCGTTAAGAAAATAAATTTCTGGAGATTTTCCGAAAGATTTACGTAAAAACAATAAATTTCCTTTATTTTTCCGGATGATTTCCGAAAAAAAAATAAAATTCCAGAAATTTTCCAGAAGATTTCCGGATGATTTCCGTAAAAAATAAATTTCCGGAAATATTCCGGATGATTTCCATAAGAAAATAAATTTCCGGTGATTTCCGGAAAAAAAAAAAATTAATTTCCGAAAGATTTCCGAATGATTTCCCTAAAAAAATAAAATTCTAGAAATTTTCCAAAAGATTTCCGAATGATTTCCGTAAAAACTAAATTTCCGTAAATTTTCCGGAACATTTCCGTTAAAAAGATATGTTTCTGGAAAATTTCCAGAAGATTTTCGGATGATTTCCGTAAAAAAAAGATTTCCGGAAATTTTGCGGATGATTTTCGAAAAAAATTAATTTCCGGAAATTTTCTGAAAGATTTTCGGATAATGTCCAAATAAAATATTATCCGGAAATTTTGCGAATGATTTCCGTAAAAAAATAAATTTCCAGAAATTTTCTAGAAGATTTCCGGATGATTTCCGTAAAAAATAGATTTCCGGATTTTTTCCGGATGATTTTCGAAAACAAATTAATTTCTGGAAATTTTCCGAAAAATTTCAGAACGAATTTCGTAATAAAAATAAATTTTCAGAAATTTTCCAGAAGGTTTTCGTAAAAAATAGATTTCCGAAATTTTTCCGGATTATTTCCGAAAAAAATTAATTTCCAGAACTTTTACAGACGATTTCCGGATGATTTCCAAAAAAAATTTACGGAAATTTTCCGAAAGATTTCCGAATGATTTCCGTAAAAAAATAAAAACCAGAAATTTTCCAAAAGATCTCCGGATGATCTCCGTAAAAAATAAATTTCCGTAAATTTTCCGAAACATTTCCGTTACAAAAATTAATTTCTGAAAATTTTCCGGATGATTTTCGGATACTTTCTGGATGATTTCCGTAGAAAAATTAATTTCTAGAAATTTTCTAGAAGATTTCCCGGACGATTTCCGTAAAAATAGATTTCCGGAATTTTTCCGGATGATTTCCGAATAAATAATAAATTTCCAGAAATTTTCTAGAAGATTTCCGGAATTTTTGCGGATGATTTTCCAAAAAAATTAATTTCCGGAAATGTTGCGGATGACTTCAGTAAAAAAATAAATTTGTGAAAATTTTCCGGAAGATTTCCGGATACTTCCCATAAAAAAAAATAAATTTTGAGAATTTTTCCGGATGATTTCCAAAAAAATTAATTTTCGGAATCTTTCCGAAAGATTTCCGGATAATTTCCTAAAAAAAAATTAATTTCCCGAAAATTTCCGAATGATTTTCGTTAAAAAATAAATTTCTGGAAATTTTCTGAAAGATTTCCGAATGATTTCCGTAAAAAAATAAATTTCCAGAAATTTTCAAGAAGATTTCCGGATGATTTCCGTAAAAAATAGATTTCCGGATTTTTGCTGGATGATTTTCGAAAACAAATTAATTTCTGGAAATTTTCCAAAAGATTTCCGTAATAAAAATAAATTTCCAGAAATTTTCCAGATGATTTTCGTAAAAAATAGATTTCCGAAATTTTTCCGGATTATTTCGGAAAAAAAAATTAATTTCCGAAAGATTTTCTAATGATTTCCCTAAAAAAATATAATTCCAGAAATTTTCCAAAAGATTTCCGAATGATTTCCGAAAAAACTAAATTTCTGTAATTTTTCCGGAACATTTCAATTAAAAAAATAAATTTCTGAAAATTTTCCGGAAGATTTCCGGATACTTTCAGGATGATTTCCGTAAGAAAATTAATTTCCAGAAATTTTCTAGAAGATTTCCGGATGATTTCCGTAAAAAATAGATTTCCGGATTTATTCCGGATGATTTTGGAAAACAAATTAATTTCTGGAAATTTTCCGAAAGATTTCCAAATGATTTCAGTAAAAAAATAAAAATCCAGAAATTTTCCAAAAGATTTCCGAATGATTTCCATAAAAACCTAAATTTCCGTAAATTTTCCGGAACATTTACGTTAAAAAAATTAATTTCTGGATATTTTCCGGGTGATTACCGTAAGAAAATAAATTAACAGAAATTTTCCATAAGATTTCCGGATGATTTCCGTAAAAAAATAAATTTCTGTAAATTTTTCGGATGATTTCCGAAAAAAAATAAAATTCCAGAAATTTTCCAGAAGATTTCCGGATGATTTCCGTAATAAAATAAATTTCTGGAAATATTCCGGATGATTTCCGTTAAAAAATAAATTTTTGGAAATTTTTTGGGTGATTTCCATAAAAAAAAATTTACAGAAATTTTCCAGAAGATTTCCGGATGATTTCCGTAAATAAATAAATTTCCGTAAATTTTCCGGATGATTTCGGTTAAAAAAATAAATTTCTAGAAATTTTCTGGAAGATTTGCGGATGATTTCCGTAGAAAAATAAATTTCTAGAAATTTTCTAGAAGATTTCCTGGACGATTTCCGAAAAAATAGATTTCCGGAATTTTTCCGGATGATTTCCGAAAAAATAATAAAATTCCAGAAATTTTATAGAAGATTTCCGGAATTTTTGCAGATGATTTTTGAAAAAAATTAATTTCCGGAAATGCTGCGGATGACTTCAGTAAAAAAATAAATTTTTGAAAATTTTCCGGAAGATTTCCGGATACTTTCCATAAAAAAATAAATTTCCAGAATTTTTCTGGATGATTTCCGAAAAAATTAATTTCCGGAATCTTTCCGAAAGATTTCCGGATAATTTCCTTAAAAAAATTAATTTCCCGAAAATTTCCGAATGATTTTCGTTAAAAAATTAATTTATGGAAATTTTCCGAAAGATTTCCGAATGATTTCCGGAAAAAAAAAATTTCAGAAAATTTCCAGAAGATTTTCGGATGATTTCCTTAAAAAAATAAATTTCCGTAAATTTTCCGGACGATTTCCGTTAAAAAATAAATTTCTGGATATTTTCTGGATGATTTCCGTTAAAAAAATAATTTTACAGAAATTTTCCAGAAGATTTCCGGATGATTTCGGTAAAAAAATAAATTTCTGTAAGTTTTCAGGATGATTTTCGTTAAGAAAATAAATTTTTGGAGATTTTCCGAAAGATTTTCGTAAAAAAATAAATTTCCGGTATTTTTCCGTATGATTTCCGAAATACAAATAAAATTCCAGAAATTTTCTGAAAGATTTCCGAATGATTTCCGTAAAAAAATAAAATTCCAGAAATTTTCCAAACAGATTTCCAGATGATTTCCGTAAAAAAATAAATTTCCGTAAATTTTCCGGAACATTTCAATTAAAAAAATAAATTTCTGAAAATTTTCCGGAAGATTTCCGGATACTTTCTGGATGATTTCCGTAAGAAAATTAATTTCCAGAAATTTTCTAGAAGATTTCCGGATGATTTCCGTAAAAAATAGATTTCCGGATTTATTCCGGATGATTTTTGAAAACAAATTAATTTCTGGAAATTTTCCGAAAGATTTCCGAATGAATTCCGTAAAAAAATAAATTTCCGGAAATATTCCGGATGATTTCCGTTAAAAAATAAATTTTTGGAGATTTTCCGAAAGATTTACGTAAAAACAATAAATTTCCGGTATTTTTCCGGATGATTTCCAAAAAAAAATAAAATTCCAGAAATTTTCCAGAAGATTTCCGGATGATTTCCGTTAAAAAAATAATTTTACAGAAATTTTCCAGAAGATTTCCGGATGATTTCAGTAAAAAAATAAATTTCTGTAAGTTTTCAGGATGATTTTCGTTAAGAAAATAAATTTTTGGAGATTTTCCAAAAGATTTTCGTAAAAAAATAAATTTCCGGTATTTTTCCGGATGATTTCCGAAAAAAATAAAATTCCAGAAATTTTCCAGAAGATTTCCGGATGATTTCCGTTGAAAAAATAAATTTCTGGAAATTTTCCGGGTGATTTCCATAAAAAAAAATTTACAGAAATTTTCCAGGAGATTTCCAACTGATTTCCGTAAATAAATAAATTTCCGTAAATTTTCCGGATGATTTCGGTTAAAAAAATAAATTTCTAGAAATTTTCTGGAAGATTTGCGGATGATTTCCGTAGAAAAATAAATTTCTAGAAATTTTCTAGAAGATTTCCTGGATGATTTCCGTAAAAAATAGATTTCCGGAATTTTTCCGGATGATTTCCGAAAAAATAATAAAATTCCAGAAATTTTCTAGAAGATTTCCGGAATTTTTGCGGATGATTTTTGAAAAAATTAATTTCCGGAAATGTGGCGGATGACTTCAGTAAAAAAATAAATTTTTGAAAATTTTCCGGAAGATTTCCGGATACTTTCCACAAAAAAAATAAATTTCCAGAATTTTTCTGTATGATTTTCGAAAAATTAATTTCCAGAAACTTTGCGAAAGATTTCCTGCTAATTTCCTTAAAAAAAAAATTTCTGGAAATTTTCTGAAAGATGTCTGAATGATTTCCGTAAAAAAAATAAATTTCGGTAAATTTTTCCGGATGATATCCGTTAAAAAAATTAATTTCTAAAGGAATTTCCGGGTGATTTTCCGTAAAAAAAATAAATTTACAGAAATTTTTAGAAGATTTCCGGATGATTTCCGTAAATAAATAAATTTCCGTAAATTTTCCGGATGATTTCGGTTAAAAAAAAAATTTCTGGAAATTTTTCTGGAAGATTTTGCCGATGATTGCGTAGAAAAATAAATTTCCAGAAATTTTCTAGAAGATTATCCGGAATTTTTGATGATGATTTTCGAAAAAAATTAATTTTCCGGAAATGTCCCGGATGAATAGCAAAAAAAAAATTAAGTTTCGTAAATTTTCAGGATGATTTCCGTTAAGAAAATAAATTTTTTGGAGATTTTCCGATATATTTTCGTAAAAAAATAAATTTCCGGTATTTTTCCCGCACTATTTCCGTAAAAAAATAAATTTACAGAAACATTTTCCAGAAGATTTCCGGATGCTTTCGGTAAAAAAAAAAATTTTCTGTAAATTTTCCGGATGATTTGGCGTTAAAAAAATAAATTTTTTTGGATGTGACGAATCGACTCCGTCACATTTAACTTAATTTAAAGGAACACAAAATACAATACAACACACATATATACAAATGTAAATTCATCTTTCTTTTAATGTAAAACCAAAAAAAACCAAATTGAAAACAACCCTGGTTGCTCATTATAAAACAAAGTAAAGAATAAATTTAAGTAAGTTTTCACATAACCGAAGTCATTAACACCTGTGGAATTTGTATTTCACAATTCTCAATAAAAGTACCAAGAAAAGACGTGTCCGAGTTCAATAAACTAGATCACGCCACTGCAAAAAACTACAACTATGCAAATATACACTGGTCAACGACCAAGCGTTGCAAAATAACAAAGATCTCCCCCACTCGATTTTCGGTGTACGAAATCGATAAAAAATTGGAGATCGAGGAGTTGGAATTAGACTTCCGTATGGAAAGTCATTTTTTTGGAAAGGTTTGTCTTGTGTTTGAGGCCTGAAACAAATAGGTCGTCAGAGTTAATTCTAGTAAAGTTTAACTGTTTAATTAGTACTTCAATTGAGAATTTGTGTTACGAATCCAGGTGGTAATAGTTTGTGAAGGCAGAAACAAATTAAGTGTAGAATTAAAAAAGGAAAAACGGAACAATTTCCATTTTGGGAAAAGCAACCAGGAGAATCAGATTGGTTGGTGAGTGAAAATTGAGTTACAAGAATGTCTTACATTACACAAAACACGAAAGTCTTATTTTGCGCTTAATATTGCTTGTTCATTTATTCTCTAAAATTTACATTTAAATAATATATGTTTTCACTTGTTCAAAGTCAAACTCGAGTATTATTTATAAATTGACAACCTTTATTTTTCCCAAAATTAAGCATTTCGCTTTAAAAATAGTGGATTCTCAACCCCACAGGCTGAACTAATCAGTCTGGAAGGAGGGGGATCCACTAACCAATGTGGTTTAAGGTTTCGGCAAGTTTTTCCGTGTAACAATCCTTTAAATTCATTTTTATTGTATCGATTAAAATAATCATTTAATTCGTTTATTACAATGGAAATTTTTCTTGTGAATTTCCGTAAAAAAAATAAATTTTCAGCAATTTTCCAGAAGAATTCCGGATGATTTTAGTAAAAATAATTAATTTCCGGAAATATGCCACCGGATGATTTCCGTAAAAAAATAGATTCCGTAAATTTTCTGAAAGATTTCCGGATAATATTCCTTAAAAAAATTAATTTTCCGAAAATTTCCGGGATGATTTCCGTTAAGAAAATAAATTTCTGGAGATTTTCCGAAAGATTTTACGTAAAAAAACACTAAATATTTCCTGTATTTTTCCGGATGATTTCCCGAAAAAAAATAAAATTCCAGAAATTTATCCAGAAGATTTCCGGATGATTTCCGTGAAAAAATAAATTTCCGGAAATATACCGGAATGATTTCCATAAGAAAATAAATTTTCCGGTGATTTCCGGGAAAAAAAAATTAATTTCCGAAAGATTTTCCGATGATTTCCCTAAAAAAATAAAGTTCCAGAAATTATCCAAAAGATTTTTCCGAATGATTTCCGTAAAAACTAAATTTCCTCCGTAAATTTTCCGGAAAATTTTCCGTTAAAAAGATATGTTTCTTCTGGAAAATTTTCCAGAAGATTTTCGGATGATATCCGTAAAAAAAGATTTCCGGAAATTTTGCGGATGATTTTTCGAAAAAAATTTTAATTTCCGGAAATGTTGCGGATGACTCAGTAAAAATATAAATTTTTGAAAATTTTTCCTTTCCGGAAGATTTCCGGATACTTTCCATAAAAAAAAATAAATTTCCAGAATTTTTCTGGATGATTTCCGAAAAATTAATTTCCGGAATCTTTCCGAAAGATTTCCGGATAATTTCCTTAAAAAAATTAATTTTCCGAAAATTTTCCGAAAGATTTCCGTTAAAAAATAAATTTCTGGAAATTTTCTGAAAGATTTTTCCGAATGATTTCCGTAAAAAAATAAATTTCCGGAAATAATTCCGGTGATTGATTTCCGTTAAAAAATAAATTTTTTGGAGATTTTTCCGAAAGATTTACGTAAAAACAATAAATTTCCGGTATTTTTCCGGATGATTTCCAAAAAAAATAAAATTCCGTAAATTTTCCGGACGATTTCCGTTTAAAAAATTAAATTTCTGTAAATTTTCCGGATGATTTGCGTTAAAAAAATAAATTTTTATGGAAATTTTTCTTGTGATTTCCGTAAAAAAAAATAAATTTTCAGCAATTTTTCCAGAAGATTTCCGGATTGATTTTAGTAAAAATAATTAATTTCCGGAAATGTCCCGGAAGATTTCCGTAAAAAAATTAATTTCCGTTAAATTTTCCGGATGATTTCTGTTAAAAAAATAAATTTCTGGATATTTTCTGGATATTTTTTCCGTAAAAAAATAAGTTTTACAGAAAATTTTCCAGAAGATTTCCGGATGATTTCGGTAAAAAAATAAATTTTCTGTAAGTTTTCAGGATGATTTTCGTTAAGAAAAGAAATTTTTGAAGATTTTTCAAAGATTTTCGTAAAAAAAATAAATTTCCTTCCGGTATTTTTCCGTATGATTTCCGAAAAAAAAAATAAAATTCCAGCAATTTTCCAGAACGATTTCCGTATGATTTCCGTAAAAAAATAAATTTCCGGAAATATTCCGGATGATTTCCCTTAAAAAATAAATTTTATGGAAATTTTTCTGAAAGATTTCCGAATGATTTCCGTAAAAAAATAAATTTCCCCAGAAAATTTTCTAGAAGATTCCGGATGATTTCCGTAAAAAATATAGATTTCCGGAATTTTTTGAGGATGTTTTTCGAAAAAAATTAATTTCCGGAAATGTCCCGGATGAATAGCAAAAAAAAATTAAGTTCCGTTAATTTACAGATGATTTCCGTTAAGAAAAATAAATTTTTGGAGATTTTCTCCGAAATTATTTTCGTAAAAAAATAAATTTCCCGGTATTTTTCCGCATGATTTCCGTAAAAAAAATAAATTTACCGAAATTTTTCCAGAAGATTTTTGGATGCTTTCGGTAAAAAAAAAAATAAATTTCTGTAAATTTTCCGGATGATTTGCGTTAAAAAAATAAATTTTTTATGGGAAATTTCTGAAAGATTTCCGATGATTTCCGTAAAAAAATTAAAATTCCCAGAAATTTTCCAAACAGATTTCCAGATGAATTTCCGTAAAAAAATAAATTTCCGTAAATTTTCCGGAACATTTCAATTAAAAAAATAAATTTCTGAAAATTTTCCGGAAAGATTTCCGGATACTTTCTGGATGATTTCCGTAAGAAAATTAATTTCCAGAAATTATTCTAGAAGATTTCCGGATGCTTTCGGTAAAAAAATAAATTTCTGTAAAATTTCCGGAACATTTACGTTAAAAAAATTAATTTCTGGATATTTTCCGGGTGATTTCCGTAAAAAAATAATTTTTACAGAAATTTTCCATAAGATTCCGGATAATTTTCCGTAAAAAAAAATAAATTTCTGTAAATTTTCCGGATGATTTCCGATAAAAAATAAAAATTCCAGAAATTTTCCAGAAGATTTCCGGAATGATATCCGTAATAAAATAAATTTCCGGAAATAGTACCGGATGATTTCCGTTAAAAAATAAATTTTTGGAAATTTTTCTGAAAGATTTCCGAATGATTTCAGTAAAAAAATAAATTTCCAGAATTTTTCCAGAAGATTTCCGAAAAATAATGACCAAATAAAATATTTCCGGAAATTTTCCTGGGTGATATCCGATTTAAAAAAATAAATTTTCATTCTGGAAATTTTCCGGGTGATTTCCATAAAAAAAAAAAATTTTACAGAAAATTTTCCAGGAGATTTTTTCCGGATGAGTTTCCGTAAATAAATAAATTTCCGTAAATTTTCCGGATGATTTTTGGTTTTAAAAAAATAAATTTCTAGAAATTTTCTGGAAGATTTGCGGATGATTTCCGTAAAAAAATAAATTTCCTTCCAGAAAATTATCAAGAAGATTTCGGATGGGATGATTTCCGTAAAAAAATAGATTTCCGTAAATTTTCCGAAAGATTTTCCGGATAATTTCCTTAAAAAAAATTAATTTTAAAAAACGAAAATTTCCGGATGATTTCCGTTTAAAAATAAATTTTCTAGAAATTTTCTAGAAGATTTTCCTGGACGATTTCCGTAAAAAATAATAAATTTCTCGAAATTTTTTAGAAGATTTCCGGAAGATTTATCCGTAAATAATTAAATTTCCGTAAATTTTCCGATGATTTCGGTTAAAAAAATAATTTTTCTGGAAATTTTCCTGGAAGATTTGCCGATGATTTGCGTAGAAAAATAAATTTCCAGAAATTTTCTAGAAGATTTCCGGAATTTTTTGAGGATGATTTCGAAAAAAATTAATTTCTCCGGAAATGTTCCGGATTGAATAGCAAAAAAAATTATGGTTCCGTAAATTTTCAGGATGATTTCCGTTAAGAAAACTAAATTTTATGGAGATTTTTTCCGAAATATTTTCGTAAAAAAATAAATTTCCGGTATTTTTCCGCCTTATTTCCGTAAAAAAATAAATTTACCAGAAATTTTCCAGAAGATTTCCGGATGCTTTCAGTAAAAAAATAAATTTCTGTAAAATTTCCGGATGATTTGCGTTAAAAGAATAAATTTATATGGAAATTTTTCGTGTGATTTCCGTAAAAAAAAATAAATTTTCAGCAATTTTCCAGAAGATTTCCCGGATGATTTTAGTAAAAATAATTTAAATTCCGGATATGTCCCGGAAGATTTCCGTAAAAAAATTTAATTTCCGTAAATTTTCCGGATGATTTTTCCGTTAAGAAAATAAATTTCTGGAGATTTTAACGAAAGATTTACGTAAAAACAATAAATTTCCTTTATTTTTCCGGATGATTTTTCCGAAAAAAAAATAAAATTTCCAGAAATTTTCCAGAAGATTTCCAGATGATTTCCGTAAAAAATAAATTTCCGGAAATATTCCGGATGATTTCCCATAAGAAAAATAAATTTCCGGTGATTTCCGGAAAAAAAAATTAATTTCCGAAAGATTTCCGAATGATTTCCCTAAAAAAAATAAAATTCTAGAAAATTTTCCAAAAGATTTCCGAATGATTTCCGTAAAAAACTAAAATTTCCGTAAATTTTCCGGAACATTTCCGTTAAAAAGATATGTTTCTGGAAAATTTCCAGAAGATTTTCGGATGATTTCCGTAAAAAAAAGATTTCCGGAAATTTTGCGGATGATTTTCGAAAAAAATTAATTTCCGGAAATTTTCTGAAAGATTTTCGGATAATGTCCAAATAAAATATTATCCGGAAATTTTGCGAATGATTTCCGTAAAAAAATAAATTTCCAGAAATTTTCTAGAAGATTTCCGGATGATTTCCGTAAAAAATAGATTTCCGGATTTTTTCCGGATGATTTTCGAAAACAAATTAATTTCTGGAAATTTTCCGAAAAATTTCAGAACGAATTTCGTAATAAAAATAAATTTTCAGAAATTTTCCAGAAGGTTTTCGTAAAAAATAGATTTCCGAAATTTTTCCGGATTATTTCCGAAAAAAATTAATTTCCAGAACTTTTACAGACGATTTCCGGATGATTTCCAAAAAAAATTTACGGAAATTTTCCGAAAGATTTCCGAATGATTTCCGTAAAAAAATAAAAACCAGAAATTTTCCAAAAGATCTCCGGATGATCTCCGTAAAAAATAAATTTCCGTAAATTTTCCGAAACATTTCCGTTACAAAAATTAATTTCTGAAAATTTTCCGGATGATTTTCGGATACTTTCTGGATGATTTCCGTAGAAAAATTAATTTCTAGAAATTTTCTAGAAGATTTCCCGGACGATTTCCGTAAAAATAGATTTCCGGAATTTTTCCGGATGATTTCCGTAAAAAAATAAATTTCCAGAAATTTTCAAGAAGATTTCCGGATGATTTCCGTAAAAAATAGATTTCCGGATTTTTGCTGGATGATTTTCGAAAACAAATTAATTTCTGGAAATTTTCCAAAAGATTTCCGTAATAAAAATAAATTTCCAGAAATTTTCCAGATGATTTTCGTAAAAAATAGATTTCCGAAATTTTTCCGGATTATTTCGGAAAAAAAATTAATTTCCGAAAGATTTCCTAATGATTTCCCTAAAAAAATATAATTCCAGAAATTTTCCAAAAGATTTCCGAATGATTTCCGAAAAAACTAAATTTCTGTAAATTTTCCGGAACATTTCAATTAAAAAAATAAATTTCTGAAAATTTTCCGGAAGATTTCCGGATACTTTCAGGATGATTTCCGTAAGAAAATTAATTTCCAGAAATTTTCTAGAAGATTTCCGGATGATTTCCGTAAAAAATAGATTTCCGGATTTATTCCGGATGATTTTGGAAAACAAATTAATTTCTGGAAATTTTCCGAAAGATTTCCAAATGATTTCAGTAAAAAAATAAAAATCCAGAAATTTTCCAAAAGATTTCCGAATGATTTCCATAAAAACCTAAATTTCCGTAAATTTTCCGGAACATTTACGTTAAAAAAATTAATTTCTGGATATTTTCCGGGTGATTACCGTAAGAAAATAAATTAACAGAAATTTTCCATAAGATTTCCGGATGATTTCCGTAAAAAAATAAATTTCTGTAAATTTTTCGGATGATTTCCGAAAAAAAAAAATAAAATTCCAGAAATTTTCCAGAAGATTTCCGGATGATTTCCGTAATAAAATAAATTTCTGGAAATATTCCGGATGATTTCCGTTAAAAAATAAATTTTTGGAAATTTTTTGGGTGATTTCCATAAAAAAAAATTTACAGAAATTTTCCAGAAGATTTCCGGATGATTTCCGTAAATAAATAAATTTCCGTAAATTTTCCGGATGATTTCGGTTAAAAAAATAAATTTCTAGAAATTTTCTGGAAGATTTGCGGATGATTTCCGTAGAAAAATAAATTTCTAGAAATTTTCTAGAAGATTTCCTGGACGATTTCCGAAAAAATAGATTTCCGGAATTTTTCCGGATGATTTCCGAAAAAATAATAAAATTCCAGAAATTTTATAGAAGATTTCCGGAATTTTTGCGGATGATTTTTGAAAAAAATTAATTTCCGGAAATGCTGCGGATGACTTCAGTAAAAAAATAAATTTTTGAAAATTTTCCGGAAGATTTCCGGATACTTTCCATAAAAAAATAAATTTCCAGAATTTTTCTGGATGATTTCCGAAAAAATTAATTTCCGGAATCTTTCCGAAAGATTTCCGGATAATTTCCTTAAAAAAATTAATTTCCCGAAAATTTCCGAATGATTTTCGTTAAAAAATTAATTTATGGAAATTTTCCGAAAGATTTCCGAATGATTTCCGTAAAAAAAAAATTTCAGAAAATTTCCAGAAGATTTTCGGATGATTTCCTTAAAAAAATAAATTTCCGTAAATTTTCCGGACGATTTCCGTTAAAAAATAAATTTCTGGATATTTTCTGGATGATTTCCGTTAAAAAAATAATTTTACAGAAATTTTCCAGAAGATTTCCGGATGATTTCGGTAAAAAAATAAATTTCTGTAAGTTTTCAGGATGATTTTCGTTAAGAAAATAAATTTTTGGAGATTTTCCGAAAGATTTACGTAAAAACAATAAATTTCCGGTATTTTTCCGGATGATTTCCAAAAAAAAATAAAATTCCAGAAATTTTCCAGAAGATTTCCGGATGATTTCCGTAAAAAAAAAATTTCAGAAAATTTCCAGAAGATTTTCGGATGATTTCCTTAAAAAAATAAATTTCCGTAAATTTTCCGGACGATTTCCGTTAAAAAATAAATTTCTGGATATTTTCTGGATGATTTCCGTTAAAAAAATAATTTTACAGAAATTTTCCAGAAGATTTCCGGATGATTTCGGTAAAAAAATAAATTTCTGTAAGTTTTCAGGATGATTTTCGTTAAGAAAATAAATTTTTGGAGATTTTTCGAAAGATTTTCGTAAAAAAATAAATTTCCGGTATTTTTCCGTATGATTTCCGAAAAAAAATAAAATTCCAGCAATTTTCCAGAAGATTTCCGGATGATTTCCGTAAAAAAATAAATTTCCGGAAATATTCCGGATGATTTCCCTTAAAAAATAAATTTTTGGAAATTTTCTGAAAGATTTCCGAATGATTTCCGTAAAAAAATAAATTTCCAGAAATTTTCTAGAAGATTTCCGGATGATTTCCGTAAAAAATAGATTTCCGGAATTTTTGAGGATGATTTTCGAAAAAAATTAATTTCCGGAAATGTCCCGGATGAATAGCAAAAAAAAATTAAGTTCCGTAAATTTACAGGATGATTTCCGTTAAGAAAATAAATTTTTGGAGATTTTCCGAAATATTTTCGTAAAAAAATAAATTTCCGGTATTTTTCCGCATGATTTCCGTAAAAAAAATAAATTTACAGAAATTTTCCAGAAGATTTCCGGATGCTTTCGGTAAAAAAATAAATTTCTGTAAATTTTCCGGATGATTTGCGTTAAAAAAATAAATTTTTATGGAAATTTTTCTTGTGATTTCCGTAAAAAAATTAAATTTTCAGCAATTTTCCAGAAGATTTCCGGATGATTTTAGTAAAAATAATTAATTTCCGGAAATGTCCCGGAAGATTTCCGTAAAAAAATTAATTTCCGTAAATTTTCCGGATGATTTCTGTTAAGAAAATAAATTTCTGTATATTTTCTGGATGATTTCCGTTAAAAAAATAATTTTACAGAAATTTTCCAGAAGATTTCCGGATGATTTCGGTAAAAAAATAAATTTCTGTAAGTTTTCAGGATGATTTTCGTTAAGAAAAGAAATTTTTGGAGATTTTTCGAAAGATTTTCGTAAAAAAATAAATTTCCGGTATTTTTCCGTATGATT
>JAVJHS010000696.1:0-14269 GCA_032873175.1 Leptopilina drosophilae | reverse complement strand
AAGTTAAACTATTTTTTAAACATTTTTTAAACAAACTATTGTTGTTATTTACTAACTTTTTCCATAATGCACCTAGAAAGTTGCAGTTTTTACCTAATTCTGCAATTAACTAAATCTTATATAATTACAGATAAAGAATAAAAATTTAACTATTGTTTATGCAATTTTTAAACAAACTATTGTTGTTATTTACCAACTTTTTCCAAAATACACCTAGAAAGTTTCAGTTTTTTTCTAATTTGGCAATTTACTAAATCTTTTATGATTACAGACAAAGAATAAATGTTGAATAAAAGTTAAACTATTTTTTAAACATTTTTTAAACAAACTATTGTTGTTATTTACTAACATTTTCCATAATGCACCTGGAAAGATGCAGTTTTTACCTAATTCTGCAATTATCTAAATCTTATATAATTTCAGATAAAGAATAAAAATTTAACTATTGTTTATGCAATTTTTAAACAAACTATTGTTGTTACTTACCAACTTTTTCCAAAATACACCTAGAAAGTTTCAGTTTTTTTCTAATTTAGCAATTTACTAAATCTTATATAATTACAGATAAAGAATAAAAATTTAACTATTGTTTATGCAATTTTTAAACAAACTATTGTTGTTACTTACTAACTTTTTCCATAATACACCTAGAAAGATTCAGTTTTTACATAATTTGGCAATTTACTAAATCTTTTATGATTACAGACAAAGAATAAATGTTGAATAAAAGTTAAACTATTTTTTAAACATTTTTTAAACAAACTATTGTTGTTATTTACCAACTTTTTCCATAATGCACCTAGAAAGTTGCAGTTTTTACCTAGTTCTGCAATTAACTAAATCTTATATAATTACAGATAAAGAATAAAAATTTAACTATTGTTTATGCAATTTTTAAACAAACTATTGTTGTTATTTACCAACTTTTTCCAAAATACACCTAGAAAGTTTCAGTTTTTTTCTAATTTGGCAATTTACTAAATCTTTTTTGATTACAGACAAAGAATAAATGTTGAATAAAAGTTAAACTATTTTTTAAACATTTTTTAAACAAACTATTGTTGTTATTTACTAACATTTTGCATAATGCACCTGGAAAGATGCAGTTTTTACCTAATTCTGCAATTATTTAAATCTTATATAATTTCCGATAAAGAATAAAAATTTAACTTTTTTTTATGCAATTTTTAAACAAACTATTTTAATTTACCAACTTTTTCCAAAATACACCTAGAAAGTTTCAGTTTTTTTCTAATTTAGCAATTTACTAAATCTTATATAATTACAGATAAAGAATAAAAATTTAACTATTGTTTAAGCAATTTTTAAACAAACTATTGTTGTTATTTACCAACTTTTTCCAAAATACACCTAGAAAGTTTCAGTTTTTTTCTAATTTGGCAATTTACTAAATCTTTTTTGATTACAGACAAAGAATAAATGTTGAATAAAAGTTAAACTATTTTTTAAACATTTTTTAAACAAACTATTGTTGTTATTTACTAACATTTTGCATAATGCACCTGGAAAGATGCAGTTTTTACCTAATTCTGCAATTATCTAAATCTTATATAATTTCAGATGAAGAATAAAAATTTAACTATTGTTTATGCAATTTTTAAACAAACTATTTTAATTTACCAACTTTTTCCAAAATACACCTAGAAAGTTTCAGTTTTTTTCTAATTTAGCAATTTACTAAATCTTATATAATTACAGATAAAGAATAAAAATTTAACTATTGTTTATGCAATTTTTAAACAAACTATTGTTGTTATTTACCAACTTTTTCCAAAATACACTTAGAAAGTTTGAGTTTTTTTCTAATTTGGCAATTTACTAAATCTTTTTTGATTACAGACAAAGAATAAATGTTGAATAAAAGTTAAACTATTTTTTAAACATTTTTTAAACAAACTATTGTTGTTATTTACTAACTTTTTCCATAATGCACCTAGAAAGTTGCAGTTTTTACCTAGTTCTGCAATTAACTAAATCTTATATAATTACAGATAAAGAATAAAAATTTAACTATTGTTTATGCAATTTTTAAACAAACTATTGTTGTTATTTACCAACTTTTTCCAAAATACACCTAGAAAGTTTCAGTTTTTTTCTAATTTGGCAATTTACTAAATCTTTTATGATTACAGACAAAGAATAAATGTTGAATAAAAGTTAAACTATTTTTTAAACATTTTTTAAACAAACTATTGTTGTTATTTACTAACATTTTCCATAATGCACCTGGAAAGATGCAGTTTTTACCTAATTCTGCAATTATCTAAATCTTATATAATTTCAGATAAAGAATAAAAATTTAACTATTGTTTATGCAATTTTTAAACAAACTATTGTTGTTATTTACCAACTTTTTCCAAAATACACCTAGAAAGTTTCAGTTTTTTTCTAATTTGGCAATTTACTAAATTTTTTTTGATTACAGACAAAGAATAAATGTTGAATAAAAGTTAAACTATTTTTTAAACATTTTTTAAACAAACTATTGTTGTTATTTACTAACATTTTGCATAATGCACCTGGAAAGATGCAGTTTTTAACTAATTCTGCAATTATCTAAATCTTATATAATTTCAGATGAAGAATAAAAATTTAACTATTGTTTATGCAATTTTTAAACAAACTATTTTAATTTACCAACTTTTTCCAAAATACACCTAGAAAGTTTCAGTTTTTTTCTAATTTAGCAATTTACTAAATCTTATATAATTACAGATAAAGAATAAAAATTTAACTATTGTTTAAGCAATTTTTAAACAAACTATTGTTGTTATTTACTAACTTTTTCCATAATGCACCTAGAAAGTTGCAGTTTTTACCTAGTTCTGCAATTAACTAAATCTTATATAATTACAGATAAAGAATAAAAATTTAACTATTGTTTATGCAATTTTTAAACAAACTATTGTTGTTATTTACCAACTTTTTCCAAAATACACCTAGAAAGTTTCAGTTTTTTTCTAATTTGGCAATTTACTAAATCTTTTATGATTACAGACAAAGAATAAATGTTGAATAAAAGTTAAACTATTTTTTAAACATTTTTTAAACAAACTATTGTTGTTATTTACTAACATTTTGCATAATGCACCTGGAAAGATGCAGTTTTTAACTAATTCTGCAATTATCTAAATCTTATATAATTTCCGATAAAGAATAAAAATTTAACTATTTTTTATGCAATTTTTAAACAAACTATTTTAATTTACCAACTTTTTCCAAAATACACCTAGAAAGTTTCAGTTTTTTTCTAATTTAGCAATTTACTAAATCTTATATAATTACAGATAAAGAATAAAAATTTAACTATTGTTTATGCAATTTTTAAACAAACTATTGTTGTTATTTACCAACTTTTTCCAATATACACCTAGAAAGTTTCAGTTTTCTTCTAATTTGGCAATTTACTAAATCTTTTTTAATTACAGACAAAGAATAAATGTTGAATAAAAGTTAAACTATTTTTTAAACATTTTTTAAACAAACTATTGTTGTTATTTACTAACATTTTGCATAATGCACCTGGAAAGATGCAGTTTTTACCTAATTCTGCAATTATCTAAATCTTATATAATTTCAGATAAAGAATAAAAATTTAACTATTGTTTATGCAATTTTTAAACAAACTATTGTTGTTATTTACCAACTTTTTCCAAAATACACCTAGAAAGTTTCAGTTTTTTTCTAATTTGGCAATTTACTAAATTTTTTTTGATTACAGACAAAGAATAAATGTTGAATAAAAGTTAAACTATTTTTTAAACATTTTTTAAACAAACTATTGTTGTTATTTACTAACATTTTGCATAATGCACCTGGAAAGATGCAGTTTTTAACTAATTCTGCAATTATCTAAATCTTATATAATTTCCGATAAAGAATAAAAATTTAACTATTTTTTATGCAATTTTTAAACAAACTATTTTAATTTACCAACTTTTTCCAAAATACACCTAGAAAGTTTCAGTTTTTTTCTGATTTAGCAATTTACTAAATCTTATATAATTACAGATAAAGAATAAAAATTTAACTATTGTTTAAGCAATTTTTAAACAAACTATTGTTGTTATTTACTAACTTTTATTATAATGCACCTAGAAAGTTGCAGTTTTTACCTAGTTCTGCAATTAACTAAATCTTATATAATTTCAGATAAAGAATAAAAATTTAACTATTGTTTATGCAATTTTTAAACAAACTATTTTTATTTACCAACTTTTTCCAAAATACACCTAGAAAGTTTTAGTTTTTTTCTAATTTACAATTTACTAAATCTTATATAATTACAGATAAAGAATAAAAATTTAACTATATTTTAATCATTTTTTAAACAAACTATTGTTGTTATTTACTAACATTTTCCATAATGCACCTAGAAAGTTGCAGTTTTTACCTAGTTCTGCAATTAACTAAATCTTATATAATTACAGATAAAGAATAAAAATTTAACTATTGTTTATGCAATTTTTAAACAAACTATTGTTGATACTTACCAACTTTTTCCAAAATACACCTAGAAAGTTTCAGTTTTTACCTAATTCTGCAATTAACTAAATCTTATATAATTACAGATAAAGAATAAAAATTTAACTATTGTTTATGCAAATTTTTAAACAAACTATTTTTATTTACCAACTTTTTCCAAAATACACCTAGAAAGTTTCAGTTTTTTTCTAATTTGGCAATTTACTAAATCTTTTTTGATTACAGACAAAGAATAAATGTTGAATAAAAGTTAAACTATTTTTTAAACATTTTTTAAACAAACTATTGTTGTTATTTACTAACAATTTGCATAATGCACCTGGAAAGATGCAGTTTTTACCTAATTCTGCAATTATCTAAATCTTATATAATTTCCGATAAAGAATAAAAATTTAACTATTGTTTATGCAATTTTTAAACAAACTATTTTTATTTACCAACTTTTTCCATGATGCACCTAGAAAGTTGCAGTTTTTACCTAATTCAGCAATTTACTAAATCTTATATAATAACAGATGAAGAATAAAAATTTAACTATTGTTTAAGCAATTTTTAAACAAACTATTGTTGTTATTTACCAACTTTTTCTAAAATACACCTAGAAAGGTTCAGTTTTTTCCTAATTTGGCAATTTACTAAATCTTTTATGATTACAGACAAAGACTAAATGTTGAATAAAAGTTAAACTACTTTTTAAACATTTTTTAAACAAACTATTGTTGTTATTTACCAACTTTTTCCATAATGCACGTAGAAAGTTGCAGTTTTTACCTAAATCTGCAATTTACTAAATCTTATATAATTACAGATAAAGAATGTAAATTTAACTATTGTTTATGCAATTTTTAAACAAACTATTGTTGTTATTTACCAACTTTTTCCATGATGCACCTAGAAAGTTGCAGTTTTTACCTAATTCTGCAATTAACTAAATCTTATATAATTACAGATAATGAATAAATGTTGAATAAAAGTTACCCTATTTTTTAAACAAACTGTTGTTGTTATTTACTAACTTTTTCCATAATGCACCTAGAAAGTTGCAGTTTTTACCTAAATCTGCAATTTACTAAATCTTATATATTTACAGATAAAGAATAAAAATTTAACTATTGTTAATGCAATTTTTAAAGAAACTATTGTTGTCATTTACCAACTTTGTCCAAAATACACCTAGAAAGATTTAGTTTTTCCATAATGCACCTAGAAAGTTGCAGTTTTTACCTAATTCTGCAATTTACTAAATCTTATATAATAACAGATAAAGAATAAAAATTTAACTATTGTTTATGCAATTTTTAAACAAACTATTGTTGTTATTTACCAACTTTTTCCATAATGCACATAGAAAGTTGCAGTTTTTACCTAATTTTGCAATTAACTAAATCTTATATAATTACAGATAATGAATAAATGTTGAATAAAAGTTAACCTATTTTTTAAACAAACTATTGCTGTTATTTACTAACTTTTTCCAAAATGCACCTATAAAGTTGCAGTTTTTACCTAATTCTGCAATTAACTAAATCTTATATAATTACAGATAAAGAATAAAAATTTAACTATTGTTTATGCAATTTTTAAAGAAACTATTGTTGTTACTTACCAACTTTTTCCAAAATAAACCTAGAAAGATTCAGTTTTTTCATAATTTGGCAATTTACTAAATCTTTTATGATTACAGACAAAGAATAAATGTTTAATAAAAGTTAAACTATTTTTTAAACATTTTTTAAACAAACTATTGTTGTTATTTACTAACTTTTTCCATAATGCACCTAGAAAGTTGCAGTTTTTACCTAATTCTGCATTTAACTAAATCTTATATAATTACAGATAAAGAATAAAAATTTAACTATTGTTTATGCAATTTTTAAACAAACTATTTTTATTTACCAACTTTTTCCAAAAAACACCTAGAAAGTTTCAGTTTTTTTCTAATTTAGCAATTTACTAAATCTAATATAATTACTGATAAAGAATAAAAATTTAACTATTGTTTAAGCAATTTTTAAACAAACTATTGTTGTTACTTACTAACTTTTTCCATAATACACCTAGAAAGGTTCAGTTTTTTCCTAATTTGGCAATTTACTAAATCTATTATGATTACAGACAAAGAATAAATGTTGAATAAAAGTTAAACATTTTTTAAACAAACTATTGTTGTTATTTACCAACTTTTTCCATAATGCACCTAGAAAGTTGCAGTTTTTACCTAATTCTGCAATTTACTAAATCTTATATAATAACAGATAAAGAATAAAAATTTAACTATTGTTTATGAAATTTTTAAACAAACTATTGTTGTTATTTACTAACTTTTTCCATAATGCACCTAGAAAGATGCAGTATTTACCTAATTCTGCAATTAACTAAATCTCATATTATTACAGATAAAGAATAAAAATTTAACTAGTGTTTAACCTTCGCGCTACCAAAGATTTTTGTATACGCGGGCTACCGGCTGGCCACACGGTGTGGCCAAACGCTATTTTACTTTTATGTTCCCAAAACGATTAAAATTCATCAAACTTTTTGTATATAATTATGTGCTAATTACAAATACTGAAATTTTATCAGATAATGTTTTAGAATATTGCAATATTTACTGAAACGAGTCATAAGTATTATTAAAAAAATATTTAAACAAATTATTGTTGTTATTTACCAACTTTTTTTCCAGAATGCACCTAGAAAGTTCGGGGTTTTTCCTAATTTTAGCAATTTATAATCTTATATGATTGTAGAGATAAAGAATAAAAGTTAAATAAAAATTGAACTATTGTTTAAACAATTTTAAAACAAATTATTGTTATGTAACTTAGCAACATTTTTCCAGAATGCACCTAGAAAGTTCGGGTTTTTATCCTAATTTTGCAATTTATTCTAAATCTTATATGACTACAAATAAGGAATAAAAATTTTCTTATTATTTAAACAATTTTTAAAAACAATTATTGTTGTTAATTTAACCAACTTTTCGCAGAATGCACCTAGAAAAGTTTCGGGGTTTTCCTAATTTGCAATTTACTAAATACTTATATGACTACAAATAAAGAATCAAACATATTATTATTATAAAAAAATAAAACAATTTTTAAACAAATTATTGTTGTTTATTTTACCAACTTTTTCCAGTAATGCACCTAGAAAGTTGCAGTTTTTTTTACTATTTTTGCAATTTACTAAAATCTTATATGATTGCAGATAAAGAATAAAAATTTGATTAAAAATTTAAAATGCAATTTTTAAACAAATTATTGTTGTTAATTTACCAACTTTTTCCAGAAAGCACATAGAAAGTTGCAGTTTTTTTTCTAATTTTGCAATTTACTAAATCATATATACAGAGACAAAAAAAGTTGAATAAAAATTTGGATTATTATTTAAACAATTTTTAAACAAAATTATTGTTGTTATTTACCAACATTTAATCCAGAATGCACATAGAAAGGTATGCAGTTTTTTATCTAATTTTGCAATTTACTAAATCATATATAAATTACAGATAAAGAATAAAAATTTGAACTATTGTTTAAACAATTTTTAAACAAATTATTGTTGTTACTTTAGCAACTTTTTCCAGAATGCACCTAGAAAGCTGCAGTTTTTTTTCTAATTTAGACATTTTGTAGTTTGTTAAAAAAAGTATCTTTTATTTTTTATTCTTAGACATTAATGAGATATTAAATAATTTTGTTTTTTATATAAGATTTTTTAAAAAATATTTTTCATCACGATACTGTATAGTAACATCTTTCGAGTTCAATGATATAGACTAGGAGTGTTCACGATACTACTTCTGCAAATGTTTTGTAATGAAATATGACTGTAACCATCACAATATAAGCCAAATATGATAAAATTTTACTATTATTGTTATACAAATAAATTAATTGTTAACAATTTTTATAAATTATCACCTATCTATAACATTAAATGTTCATTGCACAGTTGTATTATGCGCAACTTGATCATAATTAGAAGATATGTAATACTTTTCAAAAATTTGAAAACACTGTATTAATTTATTAAATTACAGTGAAAACATTTTAAATAACAATTTGTTTAAAAATTGTTTAAATAATAATCAAATTTTTATTCTTAATAAATATTGTAGTTCATATAAGAGATTTAGTAAATTGCAAAAATTAGGAAAAACCCCGAACTTTCTAGGTGCATTCTGCAGAAAAGTTGGTAAATAACAACAAACTAATTTGTTTAAAAATTGATTAAATAATAATCAAATTTGCAGTTATTCTTTATTTGTAGTCATATATGATTTAGTAAATTGCAAAATTAGAAAAAAACTGCAACTAATCTATGTGCATTCTGGAAAAAGTTGGGTAAATAACAACATAACTATTGTTTAAAAATTGTTTTAAAATAATAATCAAAATTTTTAATCTTTATCTGGCAATCATATAAGATTTAGTAAATTGCAAAAATAGAAAATAAACTGCAATACTTTCTAAGGTGGCAATACTGGAAAAAGTTGGTAAATAACAACAATATTTGTTTAAAAATTGTTTAAATAAAAATCAAATTTTTATTCTTTATTAGTAAGTCATATAAGATTTAGTAAATTGCAAATTAGGAAAAACCCCGAGATTTTTAACTAGGTGCATTCTGCGAAAAGTTGGGTAAAATAATAACAATAATTTTCCAGATGAAGAATAAAAATTGTTTAATAATAATAAAAAATTTTTTTATTCCTTATTGTAGTCATATTAAGAATTTAGTAAATTGGCAAAATTAGGAAAGAAAAACCCGAACTTTTTTCCATAATGCATTCCTGGAAGAAGGTTGCTAAGTAACAACAATAATTTGTTTAAAAATTGTTTAATACAATAGTTCAATTTTCTATTTAACTTTTATTCTTATCTACAATCATATAAGATTTAATAAATAGCAAAAAATTAGGAAAAACCCCGAACTTTCTAGGTGCATTCTGGAAAAAGTTGGAAAATTAACAACAATAATTTGTTTAAACAAATAAAAAATGTATTGTTAATATCAAAATATATTGTATTTATTGATATAAAACAATTTTTACTGTTCAAGATTTAATGGATTTAATTTTATTTTTTTTTGCAGTATACGAAAAAAATATTAAACACCCGGTCAATTTTTCAGTAATACTTGTACATACTTTTTGAATTGTTATAAATAAACAAGAAGAAATGTAAGAAAAAAATTTATTTTTGTTTTTTTCGAAAGTAGATAAAATTTGGTTCAGTGAGTTAAAATGGCGATTCGATTGATACAAAATTCGAGCAGATATAAAACATTATGTATCACTTGGCCACACCGTGTGGCCAGCCGGTAGCGCGAAGGTTAAGCAATTTTTAAACAAACTATTGTTGTTAGTTACTAACTTTTTCCAAAATTTCTCCTAGAAAGGTTCAGTTTTTTTCTAATTTGGCAATTTACTAAATCTATTATGATTACAGACAAAGAATAAATGTTGAAAAAAAGTTAAACATTTTTTAAACAAACTATTGTTGTTATTTACCAAATTTTTCCATAATGCACCTAAAAAGTTGCAGTTTTTACCTAAATCTGCAATTTACTAAATCTTATATAATTACAGATAAAAAATATAAATTTAACTATTGTTTATGCAATTTTTGAACAAACTATTGTTGTTATTTACCAACTTTTTCCATAATGCACCTAGAAAGTTGCAGTTTTTACCTAATTCTGCAATTAACTAAATCTTATATAATTACAGATAAAGAATATAAATTTTAATAGAAGTTAAACTATTGTTTATGCAATTTTTAAACAAACTATTGTATTGTTATTTACCAACTTTTTCCATAATGCACCTAGAAAGGTTGCAGTTTTTACCTAATTCTGCATTTTAACTAAATCCTTATATAATTACAGATAAAGAATAAAAATTTAAAACTAATCTTGTTTATGCAATTTTTAAAAAAAACTATTATTTATTTACAATCTTTTTCCTAAAAATACACTAAGAAAGTTTGCAGTTTTTACCTAATCTGCAATTTACTAAATCTTATATAATAACAGATGAAGAATAAAAAATTTAACTATTGTTTTACAGCAATTTTTAAACAAACTATTGTTGTTATTTACCAACTTTTTCTAAAATACACCTAGAAAGGTTCAGTTTTTTCCTAATTTGGCAATTTACTAAATCTTTTATGATTACAGACAAAGACTAAATGTTGAATAAAAGTTAAACTACTTTTTAAACATTTCTTAAACAAACTATTGTTGTTATTTACCAACTTTTTCTATAATGCACGTAGAAAGTTGCAGTTTTTACCTAAATCTGCAATTTACTAAATCTTATATAATTACAGATAAAGAATGTAAATTTAACTATTGTTTATGCAATTTTTAAACAAACTATTGCTGTTATTTACTAACTTTTTCCAAAATGCACCTATAAAGTTGCAGTTTTTACTAATTCTGCAATTAACTAAATCTTATATAATTACAGATAAAGAATAAAAATTTAACTATTGTTTATGCAATTTTTAAAGAAACTATTGTTGTTACTTACCAACTTTTTCCAAAATAAACCTAGAAAGATTCAGTTTTTTCATAATTTGGCAATTTACTAAATCTTTTATGATTACAGACAAAGAATAAATGTTTAATAAAAGTTAAACTATTTTTTAAACATTTTTTAAACAAACTATTGTTGTTATTTACTAACTTTTTCCATAATGCACCTAGAAAGTTGCAGTTTTTACCTAATTCTGCATTTAACTAAATCTTATATAATTACAGATAAAGAATAAAAATTTAACTATTGTTTTATGCAATTTTTAAAAAAAACTATTATTATTTACAATCCTTTTCTAAAATACACCTAGAAAGTTGCAGTTTTTACCTAATTCTGCAATTTACTAAATCTTATATAATAACAGATAAAGAATAAAAATTTAACTATTGTTTAAGCAATTTTTAAACATACTATTGTTTTTATTTACCAACTTTTTCTAAAATACACCTAGAAAGGTTCAGTTTTTTCCTAATTTGGCAATTTACTAAATCTATTATGATTACAGACAAAGAATAAATGTTGAATAAAAGTTAAACATTTTTTAAACAAACTATTGTTGTTATTTACCAACTTTTTCCATAATGCACCTAGAAAGTTGCAGTTTTTTTTCTAATTCTGCAATTTACTAAATCTTTTATAATTACAGACAAAGAATAAATGAATAAAAATTAACTATTGTTTAAACTATTTTTTAAACAAACTATTGTTGTTATTTACCAACTTTTTTCTATAATGCACCTAGAAAGTTGCAGTTTTTCCTAATTCTGGCAATTAACTAAATCTATCTTATATAATTTACAGATAAAGAATAAAAGTTTAACTATTGTTTTATGCAATTTTTTTAAACAAACTATTGTTGTTATTTACCAACTTTTTCCATAATGCACCTAGAAAGTTGCAGTTTTTACCTAATTCTGCAATTTACTAAATCTTATATAATAACAGATAAAGAATAAAAATTTAACTATTGTTTATGCAATTTTTAAACAAACTATTGTTGTTATTTACTAACTTTTTCCATAATGCACCTAGAAAGATGCAGTATTTACCTAATTCTGCAATTAACTAAATCTCATATTATTACAGATAAGAATAAAAATTTAACTAGTGTTTAAGCAATTTTTAAACAAACTATTATTGTTAGTTACTAACTTTTTCCAAAATTTCTCCTAGAAAGGTTCAGTTTTTTCCTAATTTGGCAATTTACTAAATCTATTATGATTACAGACAAAGAATAAAAATTTAACTATTGTTTAAGCAATTTTTAAACAAACTATTGTTGTTATTTACCAACTTTTTCCAAAATGCACCTAGAAAGTTGCAGTTTTTACCTAAATTTGCAATTAACTAAATCTTATATAATTACAGATAAAGAATAAATTTTAACTATTGTTTATGCAATTTTTAAACAAACTATTGTTGTTTATTTACCAACTTTTTCCATAATGCACCTAGAAAGTTGCAGTTTTTACCTAATTCTGCAATTTACTAAATCTTATATAATTACAGATAAAGAATATAAAATTTAACTATTGTTTATGCAATTTTTAAACAAACTATTGTTGTTATTTACCAACTTTTTCCATAATGCACCTAGAAAAGTTGCAGTTTTTACCTAATTCTGCAATTAACTAAATCTTTTATAATTACAGATAAAGAATAAAAATAAAAGTTAAACTATTTTTTAAACATTTTTTAAACAAACTATTGTTGTTATTTACTAACTTTTTCCAAAATACACCTAGAAAGTTGCAGTTTTTACCTAATTCTGCAATTACTAAATCTTATATAATAACAGATAAAGAATAAAAATTTAACTATTGTTTATGCAATTTTTAAACAAAACTATTGTTGTTATTTACCAACTTTTTCTAAAATACACCTAGAAAGGTTCAGTTTTTATTCTAATTTGTCAATTTACTAAATCTATTATGATTACAGACAAAGACTAAATGTTGAATAAAAGTTAAACTACTTTTTAAACATTTTTTAAACAAACTATTGTTGTTATTTACCAACTTTTTCCATAATGCACGTAGAAAGTTGCAGTTTTTACCTAAATCTGCAATTTACTAAATCTTATATAATTACAGATAAAGAATGTAAATTTAACTATTGTTTATGCAATTTTTAAACAAACTATTGTTGTTATTTACCAACTTTTTCCATAATGCACCTAGAAAGTTGCAGTTTTTACCTAATTCTGCATTTAACTAAATCTTATATAATTACAGATAAAGAATAAAAATTTAACTATTGTTTATGCAATTTTAAAAAAAACTATTATTATTTACAATCTTTTTCTAAAATACACCTAGAAAGTTGCAGTTTTTACCTAATTCTGCAATTTACTAAATCTTATATAATAACAGATGAAGAATAAAAATTTAACTATTGTTTAAGCAATTTTTAAACAAACTATTGTTGTTATTTACCAACTTTTTCTAAAATACACCTAGAAAGGTTCAGTTTTTTCCTAATTTGGCAATTTACTAAATCTTTTATGATTACAGACAAAGACTAAATGTTGAATAAAAGTTAAACTACTTTTTAAACATTTTTTAAACAAACTATTGTTGTTATTTACCAACTTTTTCCATAATGCACGTAGAAAGTTGCAGTTTTTACCTAAATCTGCAATTTACTAAATCTTATATAATTACAGATAAAGAATGTAAATTTAACTATTGTTTATGCAATTTTTAAACAAACTATTGTTGTTATTTACCAACTTTTTCCATGATGCACCTAGAAAGTTGCAGTTTTTACCTAATTCTGCAATTAACTAAATCTTATATAATTACAGATAATGAATAAATGTTGAATATTGTTTTATGCTATTTTTAAACAAACTATTGTTGTTATTTACTAACTTCTTCCATAATGCACCTAGAAAGTTGCAGTTTTTACCTAAATCTGCAATTTACTAAATCTTATATATTTACAGATAAAGAATAAAAATTTAACTATTGTTAATGCAATTTTTAAAGAAACTATTGTTGTCATTTACCAACTTTGTCCAAAATACACCTAGAAAGATTTAGTTTTTCCATAATGCACATAGAAAGTTGCAGTTTTTACCTAATTCTGCAATTTACTAAATCTTATATAATAACAGATAAAGAATAAAAATTTAACTATTGTTTATGCAATTTTTAAACAAACTATTGTTGTTATTTACCAACTTTTTCCATAATGCACATAGAAAGTTGCAGT
>JAVJHS010000695.1:0-14498 GCA_032873175.1 Leptopilina drosophilae | reverse complement strand
ATTGTACTAAAACTATTCCCTGATATTGATTTTCTTGCTTCGCCTATTAATTTTGACCGAATTAATTTCACTAAATTTTCTTCAACTTGAACTGATGCGGGTAACATTTGTATTGCTTCGATACAACCATCTATAAAAACTGACAACGGAATATTTGATCCGTCAAAAATCGGAACTAATTCAAGTGCATCGCGAAGTGACACTTGTTGATTAGTCGGAAGGGACATATTTTCTTGTAGAAAATTTTGGAAAAAGTAGTAATTTTGATTTGTTTGTAGTTTTAGTGTAAAGTGTATTTTGTTACTCTTTTTACATAAATAATCAATTAATTAAACTTCTGGATGTACCTGTTTCTCTCTCTTTTTTTTTAGAAATGCATCAAGAATTATAAAAATTATTTTTTATTTTTTACAATACTAATATTAATATTAATCAAAAATTAATTATTCAGTTACTCAATCTTATTATTCGAAACGGTGGATGCACCAAAAATTAATTGTACAGTTACTCAATCTTCTTGTTCACAACGGCCGATGCACCAAAAATTAATTTTACAGTTACTCAATCTTCTTGTTCACAACGGCCGATGCACCAAAAATTAATTCTACAGTTACTTAATCTTCTTGTTCACAACGGCCGATGAACCAAAAATTAATTTTACAGTTACTCAATCTTCTTGTTCACAACGGCCGATGCACCAAAAATTAATTTTACAGTTACTCAATCTTCTTGTTCACAACGGCCGATGCACCAAAAATTAATTTTACAGTTACTCAATCTTCTTGTTCACAACGGCCGATGCACCAAAAATTAATGGTTATGTTACGTCTCAAAGTATTGAAACTAAACATAATCATAATTTATATATTTAATTCGGCCGGCATCGGTGATTCAACCTGATTTATTCACAGAGCCTAAAGCTCTGATTTTAAGGGACAGGTTTTAAGAAAGAGTAACTGGTTAATTTAAGTTAAATTACTAGAATATTTATTTGAATCCTTTACAATTAGTATCAGAGAGAAAGAGTAGATCCAGATGTCATCAAGGACACTGAAACAAAATTATCACTTGTAGAAGAAATCGAGAATTTAAATGGGGACAAATTTTAGAATATTAGTTACTTACCTTTTAAAATTATTCTTATTATCGTAGACCCAAGATGTGAAAACCACCTTCACAATGAAGTCAAAGAAATGACGTTGTCTAGCGGAAACAGAGAATGCAACATTTTCCCTTTGAATTGTTTTCGGGCCAGCAAAACGTACGGTCCGGAGTCCAGGTGTCGAATGTAAATTAGGTATGCACCCCTCAGCTTAGGAGTGACCAAATTATTTATATGAAGTCGATGTAGATATAATGCAGTCTTCAGAAATTTAGAAATGTGCCTCGTAGTAGAAATATTCTTCTTGAATGAATTTGACTTAGTTAACTTGGTCGCGGTTGTTTGACTTATACGAAGAAGACACACGGGGATAGAACACGACTTGTTAACTTGGTGGCGATTTTTAGACTGACGCAAAGAACGTAGATTTGATAATTCGAGGGTGACTTGTAGACTAGCGAAGTTGAAGGACTAGTTAAGTTGGCGGCGTTTCCTGGACTACCGAATTTGGCGAGGGTAGCACCTTTTATACCTTGGCTTCCAATGGAAAGAAATGATAATGCCACCCACTTTTATTACCTTTGGGTCAATTTTAATTTATCGATTAAATTAGGCGCGCGTGTTTGACCCTTGTTTTAGACAGGTGAACCACCTGGTAGAAGGGCGACAATCGTAGATGACCATATATGGTAAAGGTCGTTCAGGTGTCTGACAAGTGGATCGATTTGTTTGGGTTACAAGAAAAAAGGGAGGATTCACATTCCAGAATTACAAATATCAAAACAAATACGTCGCGATGACGTGACATATAACAAAAATTTATAACTTGACATTGTTTTTCTAAAATTATATTATTATTAATATTATTATTATTATTATTATTATTATTATCTTATACTTTAGTAAAATTAATAAATAATAATTGTATTATTTAATTTTTTTTACAGTTCCTGATTCCACTTCAGCCTCACCAACATCACCTTCGACAAATTATTTAAATACACCACTAACTTCACCTGCAACATCTGATTATTTGATACCACCATCTTCACCAGCACATTCCATTCAGTCTACACCACCAGCTTCACCAGCACATTCTATTCAGTCTACACCACCAGCTTCACCAGGAGATTCAATTTATATAACACCTCAATCTTCGCCTTGTGGTTTAAGCACTTTTTCATCATCAACAGAAGATTTAAATCAATTGCAGTATAATGATGTATCATCTTCAAGTGTTTAAATAATAAATCTTATTGTTTCTAATAGTTGATTGGGGCATAGTATTTCTTAATATAATTGTATTAAAAATTTTTTCTAATAAATGTGAATTTCTAAAAAACCTTTTTCTATTAATAGTGATTTTAAAATTTTATGTCTTCTAATGAAGCCAAATTTTTTTTTTTTACTTTTTACTACAATATGTATGTATTTTCAAACGAATGGACAGCTAAAAATTTTCTTAAATAATATTTGAACATATTTCTTTTATGAAATTCATATGAAATTTAAACGATTTGCTAAAAGAAATAATTTAAAAACCACTTTTTACAGAAAATTGTCCACGAAAATTTCTTACGGATTTGCAAACGAAATTTTAATTAAAAATTTTTTTTTAAACATTATTTTATAAAAATCTTTAACTGATATTTTGTTTAAGAAATTCATAAGAAATTTTATGTACAATATTTTCAAATAAATTTTAATATTTATCCTATATCAATTCGCTTAAATTTATTATGAATTTTTTAATAAAATCTGACAGAATATTGTCAACTTGTCGAATGCTAAAAACATCGAATCGGCAATTAGTAGAATGATTAAAACGTCAAACGTCATTGTGAATTAATTAGTAAAATAAAAGTTTATCAAGTAAAAATTGTAATTACAATTTTAATAACTATTTATTTAAAAAATATTTTCTCTCTTATACAAGTTGAAGTACATCTTGCAGTTGAAAAAAAATAACCCGATATTAGCTGCTGATATTGCACATTGAGGCTTAATTACATTTCCGAATTTGGTCAATGTTCTTCACTGTATTTTGAATTGTAACAAATAAAATTAACTTCATAATTTACATTAACAAAATACGAAATCCAATTATTCATAATAATAAAACATTTCTACAGCAGCAATTAAAAAAAAATCTTGGCGTCAATAATTTCATTAATTACAAGTTAGAAACATTATTGACGCCAAGATTTTTTTTTAAATTGTTGCTGTAGAAATTTTTTATTACTATGAATAATTGGATTTCGTTTTTTGTTTATGTAAATTACAAAGTTAATTTTATTTGTTACAATTCAAAATGCAGTGAAGAATATTTACTTATTTCGGAAATGTAATTAAGCCTCAATGTCCAATATCACCAGCTAATCTCGTATTACTTTTTTTAAATTGCAATGTAGATGTTTTTTTTTTGTTGGGATTTTAAAACCTTTTGCGTCATCTCAATTTTTTAATAAATGAAATTATTAATTGTAAAAATATTTTGTTCTTTGATTTAATAATTTAAAATAAAATACAATTAATTTTTAAAAAAGAATTTATTTAAGATATGCTAATTTACAGTAAAGTTTTTAAATTAAATTTCAAGCCTATCAACCCATGATACATATTTCAAATTTCAAAATTATATATAATAATCGTCGTGATTCCAGATTTCCGGATCTCCGTCCACACTTGAAGTTAGTTATAGTTATTCTTTTGTTTTTTATACGTTTCGATAGAAAATAGAAATACACATATGGGACGTTCCACGTCAACAGAAACAGAGCTGTGGCCAAAAATTAGCGCAATGAAAAAAGACGTTTAAGGGCTTAAAAAATACGTACACTCGTGAACTTTTAATAACAGGTGGGCGTTTTTAAAAATCCAATATGGCGGCTTAATTACAAACGAAGAAAGTCAACAAAATCACAAATCGACAAATAATATCGTTAATAAAAATTACAAAATCCATGGGAAAAAATTAAACGAAACTTTTTTAAACGTTTCAGGGGTTGCTTAATACAAACCCGAAGTTAGATTTTGATTAGAGTTAAAAAATTAAAAATGGCGGAAGCAAAATGGTGAACAAATTTTAAAACTCTTTAAAATCGCTCAAAAATGGTTACTCGGGGGTTTTCAAGGTCGCTGACTACTAATATGACCTAAGTTTTTAGAAATTAAAGATGGCGGATCCAATATGGCAGTCAATTTTTCGAAAATTCATTTAATTCGTTCCAAACTTGCGCTATGGGGGTTTTTTAGGTCGCTGATTACAAATATGACCTTAGTTTTTGAAAATTCAAAATGGCGGATCCAATATGGCAGCCAATTTTTTGAAAATTCATTTAATTCGTTTAAAACTTGTTCTATGGGAGTTTTTTAGGTCGCTGATTACAAATATGTCCTTTCACTCTAGTTCGCTCATTATTTTTTTTTAATTTCGATAATTTAATTCGATATTTTAACAATTTGTGCAACACATCTGTAATTACCATTCAACAAAAAGAATTAATTAAATGTTCCATTAAAAAAATTAAAAGTAAAAATTACATTAAAATAAATTTATTTCGAACATAAATGTAGTGTTTGAGAAGCGTAGTCGTTTCAGCGATAAGAAACAATAACACGTTCGCGAACGCTCAATAAGGAGCAGAGTCGCGCACTGCACTGTGGCACAAATGCTTAAAATTAAGCAATTTAAAACTTCGTGCCATTTTTTTCAACGGAATATTTTTAGTGGTTTATTAAAAACATTTTAGTAATTCTTTTAACTTAAAATATCATCCAGAACACTATTTATCTTTAATTGTTTATAAATAAACAATTGCATTTTGCACTAAAATTGAATATTTTTATTTGAAAATATTGTCAGTTATACTTCATTTCAAGAAAAATAAAATGCAACTTGAAAAATTAAAATCGGTCAATAAGTTTTTGAGAAATTCATTTTTCAATTAAACACGTTCAAAATTTTCAAAATAGTTAATAACATTAACAAAAATTTTTTTTTGCAAACTCCTTTGGTAGTATGATTTCTTATATAAAATACTATTAAAATAACCACATTAGTACAAAAAAAAATTAAAAGGTTTTGGGTGGCTCCTTTCAGGAATTCTAACTCTCTTTTGGGGTTTTTATAGGTCGCTAATTACAAATATGACCTTAGTTTCTAAAAATTCAAAATGACGGATCCAATGTGGCTGTTGATTTCATTAAAAATTTATCAAATTTGTTCGAAAATTTCCTTTTAGGGTTTCTATATGTTGCTGAGTACTGATTCATTGGTTTCCTATTAATATACTAAAATACTAAAATAATATGTAGTCGAATTAATAAATTTAAAATGAAATTAGAAAAATTAGAATTCTATCCAAAACGACAGAAAAGTTTAAGAAAAATTTAGCCAACTTAAACTGTTTTAAGGTACTCAAACGCAACCACACCTTTGAGCGTAGAGCATAATTAAGGGGTTTAAAATTAATCAGACAATTTAAATTTCCTGTTTTTGAATAAATATTTGTAAAAAGCAATCTTCAAAATATTGAAAGACAAATTATAATCCAGTTTAGTATATTAATAGAAAACCCATGAATCAGTACTCAGCAACATATAAAAACCCTAAAAGTAAATTTTCGACCAAATTTGATAAATTTTAATTAAATCAACAGCCATACTGGATCCGCCATTTTGAATTTTCAAAAACTAAGATAATATTTGTAATCAGAGACCTAAAAAACCCCCATAGGGAAAGTTTTAAACGAATTAAATGAATTTTCGAAAAATTGACTGCCATATTGGATCCGCCATTTTTAATTTTTAAAAACTTAGGTCATATTAGTAGTCAGCGACCTTGAATACCCCCGAGTAACCATTTTTGAGCGATTTTAAAGAGTTTTAAAATTTGTTCACCATTTTGCTTCCGCCATTTTTAATTTTTTAACTCTAATCAAAATCTAACTTCGGGTTTGTATTAAGCGACCCCTGAAACGTTTAAAAAAGTTTCGTTTAATTTTTTTCCATGGATTTTGTAATTTTTATTAACGATATTATTTGTCGATTTGTGATTTTGTTGACTTTCTTCGTTTGTAATTAAGCCGCCATATTGGATTTTTAAAAACGCCCACCTGTTATTAAAAGTTCACGAGTGTACGTATTTTTTAAGCCCTTAAACGTCTTTTTTCATTGCGCTAATTTTTGGCCACAGCTCTGTTTCTGTTGACGTGGAACGTCCCATATGTGTATTTCTATTTTCTATCGAAACGTATAAAAAAACAAAAGAATAACTATAACTAACTTCAAGTGTGGACGGAGATCCGGAAATCTGGAATCACGACGATTATTATATATAATTTTGAAATTTGAAATATGTATTATGGGTTGATAGGCTTGAAATTTAATTTAAAAACTTTACTGTAAATTAGCATATCTTAAATAAATTCTTTTTTAAAAATTAATTGTATTTTATTTTAAATTATTAAATCAAAGAACAAAATATTTTTACAATTAATAATTTCATTTATTAAAAAATTGAGATGACGCAAAAGGTTTTAAAATCCCAACAAAAAAAAACATCTACATTGCAATTAAAAAAAAGTAATACGAGATTAGCTGGTGATATTGGACATTGAGGCTTAATTACATTTCCGAAATAAGTAAATATTCTTCACTGCATTTTGAATTGTAACAAATAAAATTAACTTTGTAATTTACATAAACAAAAAACGAAATCCAATTATTCATAGTAATAAAAAATTTCTACAGCAACAATTTAAAAAAAAAATCTTGGCGTCAATAATGTTTCTAACTTGTAATTAATGAAATTATTGACGCCAAGATTTTTTTTTTAATTGCTGCGGTAGAAATGTTTTATTATTATGAATAATTGGATTTCGTATTTTGTTAATGTAAATTATGAAGTTAATTTTATTTGTTACAATTCAAAATAGAGTGAAGAACATTGACCAAATTCGGAAATGTAATTAAGCCTCAATGTGCAATATCAGCAGCTAATATCGGGTTATTTTTTTTCAACTGCAATATGTACTTTAACTTGTATAAGAGAGAAAATATTTTTTAAATAAATAGTTATTAAAATTGTAATTACAATTTTTACTTGATAAACTTTTATTTCACTAATTAATTCACAATGACGTTTGACGTTTTAATCATTCTACTAATTGCCGATTCGATGTTTTTAGCATTCGACAAGTTGACAATATTCTGTCAGATTTTATTAAAAAATTCATAATAAATTTAAGCAAATTGATATAGGATAAATATTAAAATTTATTTGAAAATATTGTACATAAAATTTCTTATGAATTTCTTAAACAAAATATCAGTTAAAGTTTTTTATAAAATAATGTTTAAAAAAAAAATTTTTAATTAAAATTTCGTTTGCAAATCCGTAAGAAATTTTCGTGAACAATTTTCTGTAAAAAGTGGTTTTTAAATTATTTCTTTTAGCAAATCGTTTAAATTTCATATGAATTTCATAAAAGAAATATGTTCAAATATTATTTAAGAAAATTTTTAGCTGTCCATTCGTTTGAAAATACATACATATTGTAGTAAAAAAGTAAAAAAAAAAAATTTGGCTTCATTAGAAGACATAAAATTTTAAAATCACTCTTAATAGAAAAAAGTTTTTTTAAAAATTCACATTTATTAGAAAAAATTTTTAATACAATTATATTAAGAAATACTATGCCCCAATCAACTATTAGAAACAATAAGATTTATTATTTAAACACTTGAAGATGATACATCATTATACTGCAAGTGATTTAAATCTTTTGTTGATGATGAAAAAGTGCTTAAACCAGAAAGCGAAGATTGAGGTGTTATATAAATTGAATCTCCTGGTGAAGCTGGTGGTGTAGACTGAATAGAATGTGCTGGTGAAGCTGGTGGTGTAGACTGAATGGAATGTGCTGGTGAAGATGGTGGTGTCAAATAATCAGATGTTGCAGGTGAAGTTGGTGGTGTATTTAAATAACTTGTCAAAGGTGATGTTGGTGAGGCTGAAGTGGAATCAGGAACTGTAAAAAAAATTAAATAAAACAATTATTATTTATTAATTTTACTAAAGTATAAGATAATAGAAATAATAATAATATTAATAATAATGTAATTTTAGAAAAACAATGTCAAGTTATAAATTTTTGTTATATTTTTGGTACTCGTTTTATTCGTTTTTGTAATTATTGTTGTATTTATTTCATTAACACTTTGCTTCATCATAGAGATGTTAATAACAATAAAGTATAAATTATGAACAATTATTCGTAAGTGCTGTAATATTTTTATCTCTTTATTTAATACATTCATATGAAATTTTTTTTTTACAATTTCTATTTTTTAAAATATCAATAAATTATATATTTCTAATAAAAATAGCTTAAAAAAAGGTAAATGAAAGGATTTTTTTAACGCTCTACAAGTTGATAACTATATTTTTAATGTTATTTCTAAATTTTTCAACAAAATTCTCAAAAAAATTCTTAATTTCGAAAATTTTTGATTTCTTAAAGTTTAATATCTCAGGTGAATATGAACAAAAAATGTTCATTCTGAGCTCAAAAGATGCGTACAAAAAAAAACTCTAAAAAATTAGAGAAAAACATTTACGAAGTGTCTATTAGTCCGGCTAGTCGGACGAAATATTTCGTCTAAACGTCCGGATATACGGACATATAGCTCACAAAATATTTCATCCGGCTATTTACTAATTAAAAATATTTGTAAATTTTTTTTGTTTTTTATTTCGAGGAGGAATGAGTCATCCACCTTGGGTTGGAAAAAAAAATATTTTTACGGAGTGTCTATTTGGACCGTCACAGTGAAAATAGATATATGGTTTACTAATTTAAAAAAATTTATTAATTTTTCTTTTGTTGGAATACGGGGGTTGGTTTTGGGTTTCGATAAAATTCTAGTACCAATTAGAAACTTTTTTTTACAAAACCGGAGTCAAATTGACTTTATATTTGGTACTGGAAGGTATCGAACCCAAAACCAACCCCCGTATTCCAACAAAAGAAAAATTAATAAATATTTTTAATTAGTAAATCATATACCTATTTTCACTGTGACGGGCCAAATAAACTACTTTTTTTATTTGGCCCGTCTTGAAAAGTATGGAAGTTGGGTGACGGGCCAAATAGAAACAGCGTTATTTTTATTAGTAAGTGATATTCAATTCCAAAAAATTCAAGGTACTTGATTCCTTCTTCCTCCAAATAAAGAAATGAAAGAAAAATTTACAAACTTTTTTAATTATTTTCTTTGCCGGACGTTTAGACTCAGCTGTGTTATGCTGCAAAACGTCCGGCTACAGTATCCGGACGTACAGACGCAGGGAAACATTTATAGTTGTCCTAACATTTTTTTTAGGTTATAGTCAAAAAAACGTTTTTTTGAAGAAAAAAGAAATAAAAAAAAATAAATAAATAAATAGTTAAACTTTATTTATCTATCTCAAATTCATCTCTTTTTATGTCCGCAGATGAGACCTACAATTTAAAAAACGAGAAAAAATAAATCAGCCAAAAAATTCTTTATAAATGAAATCGAACATAAAAAATTTTTGTATTACAATACTTCATCATTATTAAGAAGAAAAAAATAAGACAATTAAAAACAGAATATACTTTTTTTCTTTAATTTATAATCGCCATGTATTTTTCGTCACTTGCCAAATAATTGAAACAACCTTATTCTGCAAGTTCACTGGCCATACAGACGTGGTCTAATTTTTAATATTATTAAAAAACAAAAAAAAACTTACCAATAATATCCTTTGATTCGTTAGACATGTTGAAAATTTTTTCCACCTATATTTTTTGATAAATATAGAAATTAAATAATATTTTGTTTGAAAAAAGGTTTTTTTCTTGTTTGTTTGTTTGGTTAGTTAATGTAATTACTTTTTTGAAAGTAAATTGAAACAATAAATATAAAAACTATTTTATTGCAATAAACAACTACCTTTTCTACCATAGAAATAAAAAAAGAAATAGAATAAGAATTAGAAAAAGTCGAAGAATGAAAAACTCGAACTCGAAATTAATAATCTCGAATTGAAGTCGAAAAAATATCGACTTTTTTAAATTTCATAATTTTCAAAAAGAAATAGGAAAAAAAATTTACTGTAAAATTTATGGGAAAAATACATAGAATTTAAATTTTTAATGCAATTATATTATTCTTCTCAATGCATTTGATTGTATTTTCTTTTCTTTCTTTTTTTCCCCTAAAAACAAATAAATCGGAAATAAAATTGAAGAACACAAACTATAACAACAGATAACTCACTCATGATTGGCCAAGATAAAAATATAACAGCTATTAATTTTGTATTAGATATTATTAATTAGTTTCGGCAAATAATTGTTTTTCTTTACAAATTATTTATAAAAATTAATAAGTAAAAAGGCACTGTTAATTTAATTTCTCAAATAACATAAAAAATTATAAATCAATATTATGTCTTAAATAATTCAAAATTGCTTGTTTCAAAATAAAAATGTAAAGAACATCAAATTTAAACGTATAAATATTTGTTGGCCCTGAAAAGAGCCGATTGAATGTTTACTTTTGTATTGTCCTAAAAAGGACACATTGATTTTTTAAAAAACAATTTCCATTTTTTTTTTATTCTTCTGAAAATTGTTGGTAAATTGACAACAATAACCTCTCGCTGTCATTTGCTGCACGTTGAGATTCATCTGCTAATGTTGGATCTCTATAAACATCAATATAATACGTGAATAGGAAAATTACATCAATTTTCTCCACGCAAATATTATAAGCATCATCATAATCGTCTACTGAAAGACGATTATTTTCCAACAAAATTTCGTTGAAACAATCAATTTTCTTTAACATTCGTTGTAGACGTCGACAATTTGAAAAAACATTTTCAATTTTTAAATAATTTCCGACACTTCTTGTTGAGAAATTATTGTAAGCTCCTAATACAATGTAACCAGCAGCCTTCGACTGGTCGCGAAGTGTTTGAATTTCAACTAAATCCAAAGAAAATTTCCTTTCATCTTCATTGAAAGTATCTGTAAAAAAATACAATTGTTATTAATTATAATAATATTAGAGGTGTGCATTTAATCGAGTCGATTCGAAAATTATTCGACTCGACAACAGAAAATTCGAAACCTCGAAGTTTCGAATTTCGAATTGGCCGATTCGATAATCGGAATTTCAAATTGTACAACTTAACTCGATTATTTAATTCTCACAATCATTTTGACAGAAATCCTAACATAAAATTAGTAAGCTGGTATTTATAATACATCTATCTAGTACTTAGTAAATTTTTCATAAAAATGTTAATATATTTTTTATTAATTCTATAATTTTAATATATAATTAACATACCAAAAAAATTAAAATACCAAAAGAAATTATATTATTTGTAAAAAGAATTGTAACATACCAATAATGTGTTGAAAGTAAACAGGGTTCGAACCAGTGAAAGTTTTTAAAAATACGGACTTAACGGACCAATTACTGATAAAAATAAAACCAGTCCGAGTCAAATAAGAGAACATTTTACTTTAAACTATAAATTCAATTTTTCATATCATAACCGATCACTCCCCGAATATTATATAGCCTTATATCACTTGGAGTGATCACAATATCTTTAAGTTTTCTAATAATTAAAAATAACCGAGTGATACAATAATTATCAATTCAATTATTATTTGCAAGAATTTTTTAATAAAATTCTTCTTTAAATCGATTATTCTTAACAATTTTCGAAATAGTTCTTTGAGAATTTTCAAATACATTAGTTTACAATATTCAATTTTACGAAATTTCAAAAAAATATTCCTAAATTCTCCAATTAAATAAATATTAAAAAATAAAAACTTTAAATAATATTTGCAAAATTCAATTAAACTTTTTCAAAATTGAATTATTTTTAAAAATTCACGCTACATTGATTTTAATATTTAATTGTAATCTATAATTTTAACTGAAATTCATTTTTAAATCAATTTTTATAAAATAATTCTAATAAAATTTTAAGAATAATGACATTTTTTGAGAAATTCGATTAAAATTGTATTAAAAATAATTCAATTTTTGCAAAGAATTTTACTGTTTATAAATAAAATAAAATTATTTCAATGGATTTATTAAAATTTAAGAAGATAACTGAATTCTTATGAGATATACTCTATAACGAATTAAAAAATGAATTTTTTCGTGGAATTTTTTGAAAATAATTGAATTTTTTTCAAAAATTTTACAATTTAAGATAATAATTGAATTTTTTTGCAGTATTTATTAAAATTTTAGAAAATAATTGTATTTATGCGTAAAATTTTATTAAAATTTTGTTTAAAAATAATTGAATTCTTGCAAAGAATTTAATTATTTTCAATATGCTCGATATTCAATATTTTCAATATTTCAAAAAATTCAAATACATTCACAAACAAGATTCAGAATTATAAATTAAAATTCCCCAAAAAGTGATTTTTTTAAATTATCCAAAAATTCTTCAATTGTTCTTGAAACATTAAATTTATTTATTTACTAAAAATTGTGTAAAAGATTTGAAAAATAAGTTTTTTTCCTTATGTAATACAAACAATAAGCGAAATATTTCCTTCACTTTCAACAAGTTTCTAAGTACTAGATAGCTGTATTATAAATACCAGCCTACTAATTTTAGGTTAGGATTTCTGTCAAAATAATTGTGCGAATTAAATAACCGAGTTAAGTTGTGCAATTCGAAACTCCAAATTCTATTTTAATTATTTATTTGTAAAATTATTAAATATTTACTTCTGTTCTGTCTTTTAAACTTTATTTATTTATTTATTTACGTTTTTGGTATTTCATAGTTTTGTTTTTATTTATTTGTGTGCTTGTCTAACTACAATTTTATCTTTATATTTTTCCGTTGTGACGTTGTGGATTGTCGTCTCCTGTGGTTCGACAGTCTGAATCGTCACGTCATCTGTCGGATTTATCCCCGAACCGTGATCGTTAATTGGTATGATAAGTTAGAAAGTCGGAACTGCCGAGTGACCCACTATCAGTGATGAATGTGTGTCGCGCGGCTAGTTAGTAGAAGAGAAAGTGACAGAGGGCAGGGCCCAAGTGAGTAGTAAGAGGCAGAGAGAGGAGAGCCAGTGGAACGAGAGAGAAGAAGAGATGAAGAAGACGAGCACGTGGGAAAGAGCCAAGACAGAAGCGTAATGTTGTCGCGGCCATTGTGAAAGGAGAGTAATATTGTCGTCCATTGCTTTTAGTGTGGAGTTGTGGAAAAATTGTTTTGCCGCGCCGAAACGCAGTCCTTCGCTGTAACAATTTTTGTCGTAGTGAGAGAGAGTGTGAATTTTGAGCCGTGACTTTCGAGTGTTCGAAAGTGGAGCGTGAAGCTCAATTTGTGTAAATAATAAAGATTGGAGTTGTAGTGAAATTCAGAGTGTTATTCTCATTGTGGTTGTCCCAAGTCCTCCCTTACCGATTTCGTTCAACGCCGTTGACACAACCGAGCCGAAGCCAGGGAAACCAACGAGGAAAGTTGCTGAGTCGATTCGTCGTAAGTAAGTCCGTTTGAGATTTGTTGTGCCAGTCGTGTCTCGCCGTTGGCTTTTCTGCTGCCAATTTTGTTTGGGCAGAATCTCCTCTGAGCGAGAGAGAAACTCAGGGGTTGAAAGTTTTGAGAGTGTTTGAGCCGAGTCGAGTCAAGTTTATTAATTACCTTTAAAATTAATTGGCGCCTGACGGCGAAATTTATTAACTTAAATTTCTAAAAATTATTTGTGTTGAATGCGTCAGATTTTGCTTGACGTAAGCAGAAATTTTGAGCCATTTTAAATTGTTTAAAATCATACGTCACACCGTCCTTTTTATAATTTTATCTGTTCACTATGTAGATCATTTTAAAATTTTTAATTTTGACTTCATAAAGTATATGTTTTTAATGTGTCCCGGTTGTTTTAAAGCATTTACGCAGGTAACGAAAGAAGTGACAAGGAGACCCCTAATTGCGAAGTTTTAGGCCTGACGGCAGTACCGCAATTGGGGATTTGTCTCAGCTTAAGGGTGTGGTTTTTAGTGGGCCAGCCAGAACAGGAGCGGCAACCCCACATAACCGTAAAGTACGGGGTTTACGGTATCTGTTTCGCAGATTTTCCACATCCACAAAAAAAATTAAAAAAAAAATAATAATAATAATCTCCGCCGCTGGTTGTCCACTGCCGAACATCGGTGATGTCTTTGACGTACTGGTAGAAGCGGATGATTATCCTCTCCCCGGCGCGACTGCTGTCTTTGATGGCGTGGGTCTGCTGGGTCTGCATGCATATCCTTAGCCAGACATTGCTGCGATTCTTGACGGCGTTGGTGCGCCGGGGTGGGA
>JAVJHS010000694.1:0-14577 GCA_032873175.1 Leptopilina drosophilae | reverse complement strand
AAATGCATTTTTGACTGTTTGAAGGTTTTTCGATGCGTGTTTGAAGGAAGTCAAACGAGTGGAAATTAAAAAAAATGTGTATTTTTCAATTCTTATTTATTATTTATTATCAATATATTAAATCGTTAATTTTAAAGCTATAAAGCAATACAATATTTTGAAAATTAAATCAACAAGAAATAAAATAGAGAAAATGCATTTTTGACTGTTTGAAGGCTCTTCGATGTGTGTTTGAAGGAAGTCAAACGAGTGGAAATTAAAAAAAATGTGTATTTTTCAATTCTTATTTATTATTTATTATCAATATATTAAATCGTTAATTTTAAAGCTATAAAGCAATACAATATTTTGAAAATTAAATCAACAAGAAATAAAATAGAGAAAATGCATTTTTGACTGTTTGAAGGCTCTTCGATGCGTGTTTGAAGGAAGTCAAACGAGTGGAAATTAAAAAAAATGTGTTTTTTAGAATTCTTATTTATTTTTTATTATCAATATATTAAATCGTTAATTTTAAAGCTATAAAGCAATACAATATTTTGAAAATTAAATCAACTAGAAATAAAATAGAGAAAATGCATTTTTGACTGTTTGAAGGCTCTTCGATGCGTGTTTGAAGAAAGTCGAACGAGTTTAAATTGAATAAAAATGTGTATTTTTCAATTCTTATTTATTATTTATTATCAATATATTAAATCGTTAATTTTAAAGCTATAAAGCAATACAATATTTTGAAAATTAAATCAACAAGAAATAAAATAGAGAAAATGCATTTTTGACTGTTTGAAGGCTCTTCGATGCGTGTTTGAAGAAAGTCGAACGAGTTTAAATTGAATAAAAATGTGTATTTTTCAATTCTTATTTATTATTTATTATCAATATATTAAATCGTTAATTTTAAAGCTATAAAGCAATACAATATTTTGAAAATTAAATCAACAAGAAATAAAATAGAGAAAATGCATTTTTGACTGTTTGAAGGCTCTTCGATGTGTGTTTGAAGGAAGTCAAACGAGTGGAAATTAAAAAAATGTGTATTTTTCAATTCTTATTTATTATTTATTATCAATATATTAAATCGTTAATTTTAAAGCTATAAAGCAATACAATATTTTGAAAATTAAATCAACTAGAAATAAAATAGAGCAAATGCATTTTTGACTGTTCGAAGGCTCTTCGATGTGTGTTTGAAGGAAGTCAAACGAGTGGAAATTAAAAAAATGTGTATTTTTCAATTCTTATTTATTATTTATTATCAATATATTAAATCGTTAATTTTAAAGCTATAAAGCAATACAATATTTTGAAAATTAAATCAACGATAAATAAAATAGAGAAAATGCATTTTTGACTGTTTGAAGGTTCTTCGATGCGTGTTTGAAGAAAGTCGAACGAGTTTAAATTGAATAAAAATGTGTATTTTTCAATTCTTATTTATTATTTATTATCAATATATTAAATCGTTAATTTTAAAGCTATAAAGCAATACAATATTTTGAAAATTAAATCAACGATAAATAAAATAGAGAAAATGCATTTTTGACTGTTTGAAGGCTCTTCGATGTGTGTTTGAAGGAAGTCAAACGAGTGGAAATTAAAAAAATGTTTTTTTTTCAATTCTTATTTATTATTTATTATTAATATATTAAATCGTTAATTTTAAAGCTATAAAGCAATACAATATTTTGAAAATTAAATCAACAAGAAATAAAATAGAGAAAATGCATTTTTGACTGTTTAAAGTTTCTTCGATGCGTGTTTGAAGGAAGTCAAACGAGTGGAAATTAATAAAATGTGTATTTTTTAATTCTTCTTTATTATTTATTATCAATATATTAATTCGTTAATTTTAAAGCTGTAAAGCAATACAATATTTTGAAAATTAAATCAACGAGAAATAAAATAGAGAAAATGCATGTTTGACTGTTTGAAGGCTCTTCGATGCGTGTTTGAAGAAAGTCGAACGAGTTTAAATTGAATAAAAATGTGTATTTTTCAATTCTTATTTATTATCAATATATTAAATCGTTAATTTTAAAGCTATAAAGCAATACAATATTTTGAAAATGAAATCAACGATAAATAAAATAGAGAAAATGCATTTTTGACTGTTCGAAGGCTCTTCGATGTGTGTTTGAAGGAAGTCAAACGAGTGGAAATTAAAAAAAATGTGTATTTTTCAATTCTTATTTATTATTTATTATCAATATATTAAATCGTTAATTTTAAAGCTATAAAGCAATACAATATTTTGAAAATTAAATCAACAAGAAATAAAATAGAGAAAATGCATTTTTGACTGTTTGAAGGCTCTTCGATGCGTGTTCGAAGGAAGTCAAACGAGTTTAAATTGAATAAAAATGTGTATTTTTCAATTCTTATTTATTATTTATTATCAATATATTAAATCGTTAATTTTAAAGCTGTAAAGCAATACAATATTTTGAAAATTAAATCAACTAGAAATGAAATAGAGAAAATGCATTTTTTACTGTTTAAAGGTTCTTCGATGCGTGTTTGAAGAAAGTCGAACGAGTTTAAATTGAATAAAAATGTGTATTTTTCAATTCTTATTTATTATTTATTATCAATATATTAAATCGTTAATTTTAAAGCTATAAAGCAATACAATATTTTGAAAATTAAATCAACAAGAAATAAAATAGAGAAAATGCATTTTTGACTGTTTGAAGGCTCTTCGATGTGTGTTTGAAGGAAGTCAAACGAGTGTAAATTGAATAAAAATGTGTATTTTTCAATTCTTATTTATTATTTATTATCAATATATTAAATCGTTAATTTTAAAGCTATAAAGCAATACAATATTTTAAAAATTAAATCAACAAGAAATAAAATAGAGAAAATGCATTTTTGACTGTTTGAAGGCTCTTCGATGCGTGTTTGAAGGAAGTCAAACGAGTGGAAATTAAAAAAATGTGTATTTTTCAATTCTTATTTATTATTTATTATCAATATATTAAATCGTTAATTTTAAAGCTATAAAGCAATACAATATTTTGAAAATTAAATCAACTAGAAATGAAATAGAGCAAATGCATTTTTGACTGTTTGAAGGTTCTTCGATGCGTGTTTGAAGGAAGTCAAACGAGTTTAAATTGAATAAAAATGTGTATTTTTCAATTCTTATTTATTATTTATTATCAATATATTAAATCGTTAATTTTAAAGCTATAAAGCAATACAATATTTTGAAAATTAAATCAACAAGAAATAAAATAGAGAAAATGCATTTTTGACTGTTTGAAGGCTCTTCGATGTGTGTTTGAAGGAAGTCAAACGAGTTTAAATTGAATAAAAATGTGTATTTTTCAATTCTTATTTATTATTTATTATCAATATATTAAATCGTTAATTTTAAAGCTATAAAGCAATACAATATTTTGAAAATTAAATCAACGAGAAATAAAATAGAAAAAATGCATTTTTGACTGTTTGAAGGTTCTTCAATGTTTGTTTGAAGGAAGTCAAACGAGTGGAAATTAAAAAAAATGTGTATTTTTCAATTCTTATTTATTATTTATTATCAATATATTAAATCGTTAATTTTAAAGCTATAAAGCAATACAATATTTTGAAAATTAAATCAACTAGAAATAAAATAGAGCAAATGCATTTTTGACTGTTCGAAGGCTCTTCGATGTGTGTTTGAAGGAAGTCAAACGAGTGGAAATTAAAAAAAATGTGTATTTTTCAATTCTTATTTATTATTTATTATCAATATATTAAATCGTTAATTTTAAAGCTATAAAGCAATACAATATTTTGAAAATTAAATCAACAAGAAATAAAATAGAGAAAATGCATTTTTGACTGTTTGAAGGTTCTTCGATGCGTGTTTGAAGGAAGTCAAACGAGTGGAAATTAATAAAATGTGTATTTTTTAATTCTTCTTTATTATTTATTATCAATATATTAAATCGTTAATTTTAAAGCTATAAAGCAATACAATATTTTGAAAATTAAATCAACTAGAAATAAAATAGAGAAAATGCATTTTTGACTGTTTGAAGGCTCTTCGATGCGTGTTTGAAGAAAGTCGAACGAGTTTAAATTGAATAAAAATGTGTATTTTTCAATTCTTATTTATTATCAATATATTAAATCGTTAATTTTAAAGCTATAAAGCAATACAATATTTTGAAAATTAAATCAACGATAAATAAAATAGAGAAAATGCATTTTTGACTGTTTGAAGGCTCTTCGATGCGTGTTTGAAGGAAGTCAAACGAGTGGAAATTAAAAAAAATGTGTATTTTTCAATTCTTATTTATTATTTATTATCAATATATTAAATCGTTAATTTTAAAGCTATAAAGCAATACAATATTTTGAAAATTAAATCAACGATAAATAAAATAGAGAAAATGCATTTTTGACTGTTTGAAGGCTCTTCGATGTGTGTTTGAAGGAAGTCAAACGAGTGGAAATTAAAAAAATGTGTATTTTTCAATTCTTATTTATTATTTATTATCAATATATTAAATCGTTAATTTTAAAGCTATAAAGCAATACAATATTTTGAAAATTAAATCAACAAGAAATAAAATAGAGAAAATGCATTTTTGACTGTTTGAAGGCTCTTCGATGCGTGTTTGAAGGAAGTCAAACGAGTGGAAATTAAAAAAAATGTGTATTTTTCAATTCTTATTTATTATTTATTATCAATATATTAAATCGTTAATTTTAAAGCTGTAAAGCAATACAATATTTTGAAAATTAAATCAACTAGAAATAAAATAGAGCAAATGCATTTTTGACTGTTTGAAGGTTCTTCGATGCGTGTTTGAAGAAAGTCGAACGAGTTTAAATTGAATAAAAATGTGTATTTTTCAATTCTTATTTATTATTTATTATCAATATATTAAATCGTTAATTTTAAAGCTATAAAGCAATACAATATTTTGAAAATGAAATCAACGATAAATAAAATAGAGAAAATGCATTTTTGACTGTTCGAAGGCTCTTCGATGTGTGTTTGAAGGAAGTCAAACGAGTGGAAATTAATAAAATGTGTATTTTTTAATTCTTCTTTATTATTTATTATCAATATATTAAATCGTTAATTTTAAAGCTGTAAAGCAATACAATATTTTGAAAATTAAATCAACAAGAAATAAAATAGAGAAAATGCATTTTTGACTGTTTAAAGTTTCTTCGATGCGTGTTTGAAGGAAGCCACCGAGTGGAAATTAAAAAAAATGTGTTTTTTTCAATTCTTATTTATTTTTTATTATCAATATATTAAATCGTTAATTTTAAAGCTGTAAAGCAATACAATATTTTGAAAATTAAATCAACGAGAAATAAAATAGAAAAAATGCATTTTTGACTGTTTGAAGGTTCTTCGATGCGTGTTTGAAGAAAGTCGAACGAGTTTAAATAGAATAAAAATGTGTATTTTTCAATTCTTATTTATTATTTATTATCAATATATTAAATCGTTAATTTTAAAGCTATAAAGCAATACAGTATTTTGAAAATTAAATCAACAAGAAATGAAATAGAGCAAATGCATTTTTGACTGTTTGAAGGCTCTTCGATGTGTGTTTGAAGGAAGTCAAACGAGTGGAAATTAAAAAAAATGTGTATTTTTCAATTCTTATTTATTATTTATTATCAATATATTAAATCGTTAATTTTAAAGCTATAAAGCAATACAATATTTTGAAAATTAAATCAACAAGAAATAAAATAGAGAAAATGCATTTTTGACTGTTTGAAGGCTCTTCGATGCGTGTTTGAAGGAAGTCAAACGAGTGGAAATTAATAAAATGTGTATTTTTTAATTCTTCTTTATTATTTATTATCAATATATTAAATCGTTAATTTTAAAGCTATAAAGCAATACAATATTTTGAAAATTAAATCAACTAGAAATAAAATAGAGCAAATGCATTTTTGACTGTTTGAAGGTTCTTCGATGCGTGTTTGAAGAAAGTCGAACGAGTTTAAATTGAATAAAAATGTGTATTTTTCAATTCTTATTTATTATTTATTATCAATATATTAAATCGTTAATTTTAAAGCTATAAAGCAATACAATATTTTGAAAATTAAATCAACGATAAATAAAATAGAGAAAATGCATTTTTGACTGTTCGAAGGCTCTTCGATGTGTGTTTGAAGGAAGTCAAACGAGTGGAAATTAAAAAAATGTGTATTTTTCAATTCTTATTTATTATTTATTATCAATATATTAAATCGTTAATTTTAAAGCTATAAAGCAATACAATATTTTGAAAATTAAATCAACAAGAAATAAAATAGAGAAAATGCATTTTTGACTGTTTGAAGGCTCTTCGATGTGTGTTTGAAGGAAGTCAAACGAGTGGAAATTAAAAAAATGTGTATTTTTCAATTCTTATTTATTATTTATTATCAATATATTAAATCGTTAATTTTAAAGCTATAAAGCAATACAATATTTTGAAAATTAAATCAACTAGAAATAAAATAGAGCAAATGCATTTTTGACTGTTTGAAGGTTCTTCGATGCGTGTTTGAAGAAAGTCGAACGAGTTTAAATTGAATAAAAATGTGTATTTTTCAATTCTTATTTATTATTTATTATCAATATATTAAATCGTTAATTTTAAAGCTATAAAGCAATACAATATTTTGAAAATTAAATCAACGATAAATAAAATAGAGAAAATGCATTTTTGACTGTTTGAAGGCTCTTCGATGTGTGTTTGAAGGAAGTCAAACGAGTGGAAATTAAAAAAATGTGTATTTTTCAATTCTTATTTATTATTTATTATCAATATATTAAATCGTTAATTTTAAAGCTATAAAGCAATACAATATTTTGAAAATTAAATCAACAAGAAATAAAATAGAGAAAATGCATTTTTGACTGTTTGAAGGCTCTTCGATGCGTGTTCGAAGGAAGTCAAACGAGTGGAAATTAAAAAAAATGTGTATTTTTCAATTCTTATTTATTATTTATTATCAATATATTAAATCGTTAATTTTAAAGCTATAAAGCAATACAATATTTTGAAAATTAAATCAACAAGAAATAAAATAGAGAAAATGCATTTTTGACTGTTTGAAGGTTCTTCGATGCGTGTTTGAAGAAAGTCGAACGAGTTTAAATTGAATAAAAATGTGTATTTTTCAATTCTTATTTATTATTTATTATCAATATATTAAATCGTTAATTTTAAAGCTATAAAGCAATACAATATTTTGAAAATTAAATCAACAAGAAATAAAATAGAGAAAATGCATTTTTGACTGTTTGAAGGCTCTTCGATGTGTGTTTGAAGGAAGTCAAACGAGTTTAAATTGAATAAAAATGTGTATTTTTCAATTCTTATTTATTATTTATTATCAATATATTAAATCGTTAATTTTAAAGCTATAAAGCAATACAATATTTTGAAAATTAAATTAACAAGAAATAAAATAGAGAAAATGCATTTTTGTCCGTTTGAAGGCTCTTTGATGCGTGTTTGAAGGAAGCCACCGAGTGGAAATTAAAAAAAATGTGTATTTTTCAATTCTTATTTATTTTTTATTATCAATATATTAAATCGTTAATTTTAAAGCTGTAAAGCAATACAATATTTTGAAAATTAAATCAACTAGAAATGAAATAGAGAAAATGCATTTTTTACTGTTTAAAGGTTCTTCGATGCGTGTTTGAAGAAAGTCGAACGAGTTTAAATTGAATAAAAATGTGTATTTTTCAATTCTTATTTATTATTTATTATCAATATATTAAATCGTTAATTTTAAAGCTATAAAGCAATACAATATTTTGAAAATTAAATCAACAAGAAATAAAATAGAGAAAATGCATTTTTGACTGTTTGAAGGCTCTTCGATGTGTGTTTGAAGGAAATCAAACGAGTGGAAATTAAAAAAATGTGAATTTTTCAATTCTTATTTATTATTTATTATCAATATATTAAATCGTTAATTTTAAAGCTATAAAGCAATACAATATTTTGAAAATTAAATCAACAAGAAATAAAATAGAGAAAATGCATTTTTGACTGTTTGAAGGCTCTTCGATGTGTGTTTGAAGGAAGTCAAACGAGTTTAAATTGAATAAAAATGTGTATTTTTCAATTCTTATTTATTATTTATTATCAATATATTAAATCGTTAATTTTAAAGCTGTAAAGCAATACAATATTTTAAAAATTAAATCAACAAGAAATAAAATAGAGAAAATGCATTTTTGACTGTTCGAAGGCTTTTCGATGTGTGTTTGAAGGAAGTCAAACGAGTGGAAATTAAAAAAAATTTGTATTTTTCAATTCTTATTTATTTTTTATTATCAATATATTAAATCGTTAATTTTAAAGCTGTAAAGCAATACAATATTTTGAAAATTAAATCAACTAGAAATAAAATAGAGAAAATGCATTTTTGACTGTTTGAAGGCTCTTCGATGCGTGTTTGAAGAAAGTCGAACGAGTTTAAATTGAATAAAAATGTGTATTTTTCAATTCTTATTTATTATTTATTATCAATATATTAAATCGTTAATTTTAAAGCTATAAAGCAATACAATATTTTGAAAATTAAATCAACGATAAATAAAATAGAGAAAATGCATTTTTGACTGTTTGAAGGCTCTTCGATGTGTGTTTGAAGGAAGTCAAACGAGTGGAAATTAAAAAAATGTGTATTTTTCAATTCTTATTTATTATTTATTATCAATATATTAAATCGTTAATTTTAAAGCTATAAAGCAATACAATATTTTGAAAATTAAATCAACAAGAAATAAAATAGAGAAAATGCATTTTTGACTGTTTGAAGGTTCTTCGATGCGTGTTTGAAGAAAGTCGAACGAGTTTAAATTGAATAAAAATGTGTATTTTTCAATTCTTATTTATTATTTATTATCAATATATTAAATCGTTAATTTTAAAGCTGTAAAGCAATACAATATTTTGAAAATTAAATCAACGAGAAATAAAATAGAGAAAATGCATTTTTGACTGTTTGAAGGCTCTTCGATGTGTGTTTGAAGGAAGTCAAACGAGTGGAAATTAAAAAAAAATGTGTATTTTTCAATTCTTACTTATTATTTATTATCAATATATTAAATCGTTAATTTTAAACCTGTAAAGCAATACAATACTTTAAAAAATTAAATCAACTAGAAATAAAATAGAGCAAATGCATTTTTGACTGTTCGAAGGCTCTTCGATGTGTGTTTGAAGGAAGTCAAACGAGTGGAAATTAAAAAAAATGTGTATTTTTCAATTCTTATTTATTATTTATTATCAATATATTAAATCGTTAATTTTAAAGCTGTAAAGCAATACAATATTTTGAAAATTAAATCAACTAGAAATAAAATAGAGCAAATGCATTTTTGACTGTTTGAAGGCTCTTCGATGCGTGTTTGAAGAAAGTCGAACGAGTTTAAATTGAATAAAAATGTGTATTTTTCAATTCTTATTTATTATTTATTATCAATATATTAAATCGTTAATTTTAAAGCTATAAAGCAATACAATATTTTGAAAATTAAATCAACAAGAAATAAAATAGAGAAAATGCATTTTTGACTGTTTGAAGGCTCTTCGATGTGTGTTTGAAGGAAATCAAACGAGTGGAAATTAAAAAAATGTGAATTTTTCAATTCTTATTTATTATTTATTATCAATATATTAAATCGTTAATTTTAAAGCTATAAAGCAATACAATATTTTGAAAATTAAATCAACAAGAAATAAAATAGAGAAAATGCATTTTTGACTGTTTGAAGGCTCTTCGATGCGTGTTTGAAGAAAGTCGAACGAGTTTAAATTGAATAAAAATGTGTATTTTTCAATTCTTATTTATTATTTATTATCAATATATTAAATCGTTAATTTTAAAGCTGTAAAGCAATACAATATTTTGAAAATTAAATCAACGATAAATAAAATAGAGAAAATGCATTTTTGACTGTTCGAAGGCTCTTCGATGTGTGTTTGAAGGAAGTCAAACGAGTGGAAATTAAAAAAATGTGTATTTTTCAATTCTTATTTATTATTTATTATCAATATATTAAATCGTTAATTTTAAAGCTATAAAGCAATACAATATTTTGAAAATTAAATCAACTAGAAATAAAATAGAGAAAATGCATTTTTGACTGTTTGAAGGTTCTTCGATGCGTGTTTGAAGAAAGTCGAACGAGTTTAAATTGAATAAAAATGTGTATTTTTCAATTCTTATTTATTATTTATTATCAATATATTAAATCGTTAATTTTAAAGCTATAAAGCAATACAATATTTTGAAAATGAAATCAACGATAAATAAAATAGAGAAAATGCATTTTTGACTGTTCGAAGGCTCTTCGATGTGTGTTTGAAGGAAGTCAAACGAGTGGAAATTAAAAAAATGTGTATTTTTCAATTCTTATTTATTATTTATTATCAATATATTAAATCGTTAATTTTAAAGCTATAAAGCAATACAATATTTTGAAAATTAAATCAACAAGAAATAAAATAGAGAAAATGCATTTTTGACTGTTTGAAGGCTCTTCGATGTGTGTTTGAAGGAAGTCAAACGAGTTTAAATTGAATAAAAATGTGTATTTTTCAATTCTTATTTATTATTTATTATCAATATATTAAATCGTTAATTTTAAAGCTGTAAAGCAATACAATATTTTAAAAATTAAATCAACGAGAAATAAAATAGAAAAATTGCATTTTTGACTGTTTGAAGGTTCTTCGATGCGTGTTTGAAGGAAGTCAAACGAGTGGAAATTAAAAAAAATGTGTATTTTTCAATTCTTATTTATTATTTATTATCAATATATTAAATCGTTAATTTTAAAGCTATAAAGCAATACAATATTTTGAAAATTAAATCAACAAGAAATAAAATAGAGAAAATGCATTTTTGACTGTTTGAAGGCTCTTCGATGTGTGTTTGAAGGAAGTCAAACGAGTGGAAATTAAAAAAATGTGAATTTTTCAATTCTTATTTATTATTTATTATCAATATATTAAATCGTTAATTTTAAAGCTATAAAGCAATACAATATTTTGAAAATTAAATCAACTAGAAATGAAATAGAGCAAATGCATTTTTGACTGTTTGAAGGTTCTTCGATGCGTGTTTGAAGAAAGTCGAACGAGTTTAAATTGAATAAAAATGTGTATTTTTCAATTCTTATTTATTATTTATTATCAATATATTAAATCGTTAATTTTAAAGCTATAAAGCAATACAATATTTTGAAAATTAAATCAACAAGAAATAAAATAGAGAAAATGCATTTTTGACTGTTTGAAGGCTCTTCGATGTGTGTTTGAAGGAAGTCAAACGAGTGGAAATTAAAAAAATGTGTATTTTTCAATTCTTATTTATTATTTATTATCAATATATTAAATCGTTAATTTTAAAGCTATAAAGCAATACAATATTTTGAAAATTAAATCAACTAGAAATAAAATAGAGAAAATGCATTTTTGACTGTTCGAAGGCTCTTCGATGTGTGTTTGAAGGAAGTCAAACGAGTGGAAATTAAAAAAACTGTGTATTTTTCAATTCTTATTTATTATCAATATATTAAATCGTTAATTTTAAAGCTATAAAGCAATACAATATTTTAAAAATTAAATCAACGATAAATAAAATAGAGAAAATGCATTTTTGACTGTTCGAAGGCTCTTCGATGTGTGTTTGAAGGAAGTCAAACGAGTGGAAATTAAAAAAATGTGTATTTTTCAATTCTTATTTATTATTTATTATCAATATATTAAATCGTTAATTTTAAAGCTATAAAGCAATACAATATTTTGAAAATTAAATCAACGAGAAATAAAATAGAAAAAATGCATTTTTGACTGTTTGAAGGTTCTTCGATGCGTGTTTGAAGGAAGTCGAACGAGTTTAAATTGAATAAAAATGTGTTTATTTCAATTCTTATTTATTATTTATTATCAATATATTAAATCGTTAATTTTAAAGCTATAAAGCAATACAATATTTTGAAAATTAAATCAACTAGAAATAAAATAGAGCAAATGCATTTTTGACTGTTTGAAGGTTTTTCGATGCGTGTTTGAAGGAAGTCAAACGAGTTTAAATTGAATAAAAATGTGTATTTTTCAATTCTTATTTATTATTTATTATCAATATATTAAATCGTTAATTTTAAAGCTGTAAAGCAATACAATATTTTGAAAATTAAATCAACTAGAAATAAAATAGAGAAAATGCATTTTTGACTGTTTGAAGGCTCTTCGATGTGTGTTTGAAGGAAGTCAAACGAGTGGAAATTAAAAAAATGTGTATTTTTCAATTCTTATTTATTATTTATTATCAATATATTAAATCGTTAATTTTAAAGCTATAAAGCAATACAATATTTTGAAAATTAAATTAACAAGAAATAAAATAGAGAAAATGCATTTTTGTCCGTTTGAAGGCTCTTTGATGCGTGTTCGAAGGAAGTCAAACGAGTTTAAATTGAATAAAAATGTGTATTTTTCAATTCTTATTTATTTTTTATTATCAATATATTAAATCGTTAATTTTAAAGCTGTAAAGCAATACAATATTTTGAAAATTAAATCAACTAGAAATAAAATAGAGCAAATGCATTTTTGACTGTTTGAAGGTTTTTCGATGCGTGTTTGAAAAAAGTCGAACGAGTGGAAATTAAAAAAATGTGTATTTTTCAATTCTTATTTATTATTTATTATCAATATATTAAATCGTTAATTTTAAAGCTATAAAGCAATACAATATTTTGAAAATTAAATCAACTAGAAATAAAATAGAGCAAATGCATTTTTGACTGTTCGAAGGCTCTTCGATGTGTGTTTGAAGGAAGTCAAACGAGTGGAAATTAAAAAAACTGTGTATTTTTCAATTCTTATTTATTATTTATTATCAATATATTAAATCGTTAATTTTAAAGCTATAAAGCAATACAATATTTTGAAAATTAAATCAACGATAAATAAAATAGAGAAAATGCATTTTTGACTGTTTGAAGGCTCTTCGATGCGTGTTTGAAGAAAGTCGAACGAGTTTAAATTGAATAAAAATGTGTATTTTTCAATTCTTATTTATTATTTATTATCAATATATTAAATCGTTAATTTTCAAGCTGTAAAGCAATACAATATTTTGAAAATTAAATCAACTAGAAATAAAATAGAGAAAATGCATTTTTGACTGTTTGAAGGCTCTTCGATGCGTGTTTGAAGGAAGTCAAACGAGTGGAAATTAAAAAAATGTGTATTTTTCAATTCTTATTTATTATTTATTATCAATATATTAAATCGTTAATTTTAAAGCTATAAAGCAATACAATATTTTGAAAATTAAATCAACAAGAAATAAAATAGAGAAAATGCATTTTTGACTGTTTGAAGGCTCTTTGATGCGTGTTCGAAGGAAGTCAAACGAGTTTAAATTGAATAAAAATGTGTATTTTTCAATTCTTATTTATTATTTATTATCAATATATTAAATCGTTAATTTTAAAGCTATAAAGCAATACAATATTTTGAAAATTAAATCAACAAGAAATAAAATAGAGAAAATGCATTTTTGACTGTTTGAAGGTTCTTCGATGCGTGTTTGAAGAAAGTCGAACGAGTTTAAATTGAATAAAAATGTGTATTTTTCAATTCTTATTTATTATTTATTATCAATATATTAAATCGTTAATTTTAAAGCTATAAAGCAATACAATATTTTGAAAATTAAATCAACTAGAAATAAAATAGAGAAAATGCATTTTTGACTGTTTGAAGGCTCTTCGATGTGTGTTTGAAGGAAGTCAAACGAGTTTAAATTGAATAAAAATGTGTATTTTTCAATTCTTATTTATTATTTATTATCAATATATTAAATCGTTAATTTTAAAGCTATAAAGCAATACAATATTTTGAAAATTAAATCAACAAGAAATAAAATAGAGAAAATGCATTTTTGACTGTTTGAAGGCTCTTCGATGTGTGTTTGAAGGAAGTCAAACGAGTGGAAATTAAAAAAATGTGTATTTTTCAATTCTTATTTATTATTTATTATCAATATATTAAATCGTTAATTTTAAAGCTATAAAGCAATACAATATTTTGAAAATTAAATCAACAAGAAATAAAATAGAGAAAATGCATTTTTGACTGTTTAAAGTTTCTTCGATGCGTGTTTGAAGAAAGTCGAACGAGTTTAAATTGAATAAAAATGTGTTTTTTTCCATTCTTATTTATTATCAATATATTAAATCGTTAATTTTAAAGCTATAAAGCAATACAATATTTTGAAAATTAAATCAACGAGAAATAAAATAGAAAAAATGCATTTTTGACTGTTTGAAGGTTCTTCAATGTTTGTTTGAAGGAAGTCAAACGAGTGGAAATTAAAAAAAATGTGTATTTTTCAATTCTTATATATTATTTATTATCAATATATTAAATCGTTAATTTTAAAGCTATAAAGCAATACAGTATTTTGAAAATTAAATCAACAAGAAATAAAATAGAGAAAATGCATTTTTGACTGTTTGAAGGCTCTTCGATGCGTGTTTGAAGAAAGTCGAACGAGTTTAAATTGAATAAAAATGTG
>JAVJHS010000693.1:0-14582 GCA_032873175.1 Leptopilina drosophilae | reverse complement strand
ATTTTAGAATTAATATTTAATTCTTGCCTTTGATGTATTAAGGGTTTTCTTCTTACAGGGGTAAAATCAAAGTATTACAGGTTTCTTTGGGAATTATAATATTTAACGTATATTATAATTCTTTTCAATGTAAGGTGTATATTCGAACCCTTACATAGCCCCCCTGCTTTCTTTAACCTTTTTTATTTTATTGAGTTTATTAAAAGGGAAAGAAAGCAAATTACACGTTGTCATCAAACTTGAGATTAATCCGGTTTTTTTTTAATGAAAATATTTTTTATATTTCCATAATAGATCCTTATATGCTCTTTGCATATGTGCAGGAATCATCGGATTGTTTTCTACCATGTTTGATATTATCTCGTGGTTGAATTCCGGGCATTCCTTAATTTTCGTAGAGTTAATCTTAATATGTTCAATATTTTCCTCTTGCCTACGTTCGTCTACTTCGTCACATTCACTTTCACTATTGTTAACAAATGGTGTAGGTGTTAACACGTTATTATTTTTAAGAATAATTTTATCTGTCTCTAAATCGATTGTACAATTATGTTCTTTAAGGAAATCGATGCCTAAGATACATTGTTGTAATAAACATGGAACTACAAACATAATTTGTTTATAACATTCACCGTTAATTTCTAAATCTACGTAAATTTGTTTCCTAACTTTAATTGGCCTGCCTCCAGTTGCTCCTACTGTACTAACATTAACCAATGGTAAGCTATTACAATTTCGGAATTTTTCTATATTTACGTACATAAAATTTTCTGAAACGCATGAGATTTGACTTCCACTATCTACTAATGCTCTTACTGTTATTCCTTGAATTTTTGTTTCAATCCTTGGACATGATGTTTTCTTTTTTATTTTTAATTCGTCTTCTAAAAATTCTTCGCGCCATTGCAATGTATTTATCAACATTACCGAGTCTCCTGTATTATTAACCGTTTTTGTTATTAGTTCAAATACAGGGGTTGTTAGTTTTCCGATTCTTCTTTAGGGGTAGTTTCATCTTCTGTGTTTATATTTCGGATGTTGTAGGTTGTATTAGATTTGAATTTATCGTTGTTTTTCCATTGGTCCTGATTTTTGTATTCTCTTTTTGCTGTTGTTTCTAGTTTTTTAGATATCCATGCTTCGTTATCTTTTCTCCTCGAATTAATAGGTCCTGATTTATCTAAAGTTTCTAATAATTCTAAAAGATCTTCCAAATTTGAAATTGATCTTGTAATTATACATAATCTAATTTCTTCGGTAAAATGTCTAGATAATTTTTTAATTATCTCTGCCATTGACATGGGTGGTTCAAGATATTTCGCTTCTTGAAATAAGCTTAGAGAATAAGACACCATTGACTTGTCTTCTTTGATGTTAAAATGACCGAATTCTAATCTACTTTTAATTTCGTGTTGTACATTTTCTCCCCAGAATCTTCTTTTGAATTTCTCGTAAAATTCCGTGAATCTATCATTGGGCTCTTTAACTATGTCCCACCAATCCCTTACTGCGCCTTTAACACTATTGCTTAATATGTATGGTATTTCGTCCCTCCTTGGTCTTGCCAAATTCCAGAATTCTTTTAATTCTTCTAAGAATTTCATAGGTGATGATCCTTCCGAATAACATGGTACTTTAGAATTAAACTGAAGTGGGCAATTATGTGATACGCTTTCATACCTTTTTGGGGTGTCTGACAGGAACTGGTTGTCCTCCAACATTTTTATTCTATCTTCATTATTAATTTGTTTTAAAGATAGACGTTTTATTTCACTTTCACTTAATTCAATTATTTTTGCGTTTGTTGATATGGCGTTAGCAAAAGTATTATCTAACCTTTCTTCAACGTTTATAATTTTTGAATCTGTGAAACCTCTTAACGAAGCTATTTGGCTATTTAATTCAGCCTGCATACGAATTTCTGCATCTTCTATCTCCTCTCGAAGTTGTACTTTTGTATTATTGACCTTCATATCTATTGAGTTGCACCAGCTCTTGAAGTTACGATGTTCATGTTTAAGGTTTTCCGTTATTAATTTTAATTTTTGAATTTCTAAATCTAACTCGCTCATAGTAGTTTTCGTAAGTTTTTTAGAATTTTCATTTTCTATTTTATTAATTTCCTCTTCTAAAGATAAACCTCCCTCTTCTACTCTGCTAGTGATACTTGTACCTGGTTTGTTTACATTGTAATCTTCGGTTATTTGTTTTTGGTCGTTTACAATTTTTTGTGTTGCATTCGTATTTTGTTCAAATATTTCGCTTAAGTCTACCACCGATTCTACATCGCTAATTATTTTAGGTTTTCTGCCTCTTTTCGAACTTTTAGTAGACATCTTAATTATTGTCTCTTTTTAAATAATTTTACTATTATAATTACCTTGGGTCCTGTCACGGTCGCCAGTTGTAACGGTTCGTTTTTCCTCACCCTTTTAATTTTTTAATTTAAGGAACCCAAGGTTGGTAAAATGAATCGTGAGACAATTTTAAGTAATTTTTTAAATTAAAATAATATTTATTCAAAATAATCCTATTCTAATTACAAGAATTTTCCTATTCTATTTGTGACGTATATAAAAGTATTGGAACTATTTAAATTAGAACGTTGCGATAATTTACATATATAATTCCATATTCGTTGCCTATCTAATACAGATATTTATTCGTTGTATAGAATTTCTATCTAATTCGCGTAATCGCGGTTTCATGTATTTTATACGTTTTCTTGGAACCTGCGTATAAGAATTTAATTAGTTTTAATATCATACAGAGGTGTAATTGAACATGTATTTTATAATTAGAGGAAGAACGATGCGTTTTCTCTGAAGCTGCGCATATATTGTCTAGCTCTTGGATTTGGGATGCAGAGGTCTGAGACTTGCATAAAATTTAAGAAAGATAAAGATTATACGTTTTCAAGGAAGCTGCGTATATCTTTATAAAGTTTAATCGATTGAATTGACGTTTTCTGCGAAGCTGCGTTACAATTACTACGATTTAAAGTGGTGACGTATTATAAGAGCTATACGAGCATCTTATATGTACGTCGGGTTGCGGCGGCACGGCTTACGGAAATATAAATGGAATCTACTCTTGCAGAGGTATGGCTAACTTGCGTATTGAGAAGACCGAGATAAATCTTGAGAAAAACCTCGCGATTTATATAAAAAAAGTCTATATATTCTATTGCGGGGGCTTAGCTGGCTGGTCCCGCGAATATATATGTGAAGCTGGTGTGAAGCACCAGGGATAAAAATATTATAAAAAAGGGATGATTCTAAGTTAGTAAAAAATACGATCTTAATAGCCTGGGGTGGCGTTCATTAAGAAAGGGGTGACAGTATACGAATTGGGAGTAAAAAACCTAACACACGAGTTAAGCATCTAATATTCGACGAGAGAATATTAGAAGAAAGTTCTAATAGCCTGGGGTGGCGTCATTAGAGTGAGAGAGAGAAAAGATTTCAGCAGCCTGGGGTGGCGTTCGCTGTAGATACTTGATGCATACTCTCGAGCCTGGTGTGGCGTTCCGAAAGATATGCAGTATACTTACAAGACTACTCACTGTAGTGGACACAGGCTCTCCCCTCTCCGCATGGCTGGTAGGCTCTCCACACGGCTCTCTGAACGGCTAGGTGTCTGGGCACTCACACTGCTGTACTCGGTCCGTATAGCTGCGATAGTTCTCATCGCAGCTCGCGTATTTATATTGTTTAACCGCAATGTCATATTCGAGTGGAATTGATTTTATTTCAATTATTGACATCTTTCGATTTATTTTAGAATTAATATTTAATTCTTGCCTTTGATGTATTAAGGGTTTTCTTCTTACAGGGGTAAAATCAAAGTATTACAGGTTTCTTTGGGAATTATAATATTTAACGTATATTATAATTCTTTTCAATGTAAGGTGTATATTCGAACCCTTACAATTTTATTTATTAATATATTTCGTTTAAATATCCAGTTTTATTTGAATGAAAAAAATTTTATATTTTCTTTAAATATATTTTCTATTTAGAGCAAATAAAAAACATTTTTCATTTTAATAAATCCTGTAAGCATTCTGAAATATTAAAATTCACTCATAACCTTCAAATAAATTTAACAATCACAATCACTAATGAAACTTTTAATATTCATTAAAATAAATGTTTATTTTCATAAGAATATTTGTTAAATAAACTCAGATCTTCTCAGTCATTTTGCTATAATTTTTCACTTCATACGTAAAAGTCGAATGTCACATTTTTCTCACAAAATCTCAAATAAGACACTAAAATGTAAATTAAATCACATACAAATCTGCTACTTAGTACTAACTAAAATTTTCAGTTAAAAAAAAAAATTCTGTTCTTAAATTAATTAAATTTGTTAACAATTCATAATGAATAAATATATTTCTTTATTTTAGATTAATAAGTACATTTATTGGAAATAAATATTAATTTATTTATTTTAAATAACATATTTATTTGCAAAAAATAAATTTTTGTTAAATATACACTTTTAGTTAAAATAAATAACTTTTTTCTCTGGGTGTACAGTAACTTATTTCAGTGGGAAATTTTAAATAATTGAAATACAATTACCAATTTTAAAAATAATAGAACGTCAAAAATTTTGTTTATTTAAATTCTTGTTATAAAAATAAAATATGAATTAGAATACATAGTTTTAATATTACTATAATTATAATAATCATATTCTGGCAAAGAGAATTTAGGGACAACTCCAGAATTTTTTATTAAAAGTACGAAAAAAATTAATCTTTTAGAATTCATAAGAAAATTCCAACTTTTTGTGTCTCTTTTGTTTGACTTATAAACTATAAACTAACCGCGAATTTTAATATACAAAACCTTCAATTTTTCCAATTTCTGACAAAAAATGTCTTTTTAAATAATTTAAATTTTGAACAACTATCATAAAATAAATAAATTATTTAATGAATTGTTTAAATATTTTTAAATTAATTCATATTTTAAAGAGTTGTGTTTACAATTTTGATGAATAAATTAACTTCAATCGGTTACAATTTAAAATTTTAGAAACTTTTAATGTTAAATGCATTTAATTAGAATTTTCAGTTAACTTAGATTTTTGAAAAAATTAAATAATTGAAAAACTTCTAAAGTTAGTTTAATTTGTCAATATACATTTAATTAATTATTAAAACTAATGAATTTATAACAGAATTTTAATTAAAAACAATGAAAAAATTGAATTTTTAAGACGTTAGAAATGATTTCAGAAATTCATTTTCTTTTTTTTTAAACTTTTACATAATAAAATTTTTCTGAAAACATCAATTATGTTACAAAAATTTTTTTGGCATTCTCTTCTTAAAATTTGATTATTAATAATCATTTATATCTTAAAAAATAACGAAATTCTTCTCCAAAATTCAATTATTTTCAAAAATTTTAATGAAATTTTCCGCTAAATTTCAATTTCCTTAATTTAAAGATTTTCAATATCTACTATTAGAGTTTTCCAAAAGAATTCAATTATTTAAAAGCAATTTTAATAAAATTGTACACAAACATTTCATTATTTTCATAAATAATACAAATTTCACAGGAATTTAAATATTTACAAATTTTTTAACAAATTCCTTTAAAAATTTAATTATTTTTCAAATTTTTTATTAAAATTCGTGAAAAAATGATAACATTTAAAAATTTGTTAATAAAATTCTTTATAAGAATGAAATTTTTGAAAACATTGAATTTTGTTATAATTTTTAAAAATCAACTTTTGAAGAATTTTTATTGTAGATTTTGAAAATAATTAAATTATCGAAAATTTTAATGGAAAATCATTAAATGTTAATTTAAAAATGAAAATTAGCTTCTAATTTTTTAAAATTTAATATTGCCAATATTTTGAATCACATATTTCCAAAATTAATATTTAGAATTATTGTTAACATTCTGGAGAAAAAGAAATCATATTTAAAAAAATTTAAATTATTAAAAAATTTGTTAATAAAATTCTCTATAAAAATTAAATTTTTAAAAACTTTATAATTTTGCTATTTGAAAAAACTAACCAAATTTTTTTTGTAGATTTTTTAAAATTGTAATTAACTTTTTTTCAAGATAAATGAATTTTAAAAAATTCAAATACAAACTTGTCATTCAATTTTTTGAAAAATAATTGGATTTTTAAAAAGGTATATTTCGACAACCAACTTTTTAAAGAATTTTAATTAAAAATTGAGCAAATAAAAATAAAAATCAAGAAGAAATAATAAAAATGAAACAAATAATTTTATTTCACGAAGGTGTAGTTTTAATTCAAAAAAATTATATTTTTTAATAAATTTTATTTTAATCGTTCTACGGTTTTATTATTTTTTAATTTTGCAGAAAATATTTTTATAATTTTGTTAAAAATAATTTTGACCATTTCATGCAGAGTTTAATTATCTATAAAATTTGAAAATTAAAATCTTCAAAATTTGAATTTCAATATTACGAAATAATGTGAAAAAATCAATTATTTTTTAATACAAATTTTACAATATTTTATTTAAACACTAGTTAATTATATATTTTAAAAACTTATATATCTTACAAAAATTATTAAAAATATTTTATTATTAAAAATATTTTTTAAAATTTTTTTTCAGAATTTTGCAGAACAGAGTAATTTATTTATTTACTCTCCCTGTTCACACAGGGTTCGAGACTCCCTAATACATTTAATCTTGCAGAACAGAGTAAATTAGTTAATTTTAGAATAAAAATGTGATAAAGATTTTTTAAAATATATTTTTAAAGTTATCGCTTAATTTTTTTAAAAGTATAGAATAAGAATGTCTTTAATCTATCCAGATTTATTTAATTTTCAAAGAAATATTTGTAAAATTAAATTCAATAATATTTTCCAATTTAAATTCAATAAATGTAACTCGAGAAAAACAAAAAGATGGAAATTGAATAACAATGGAATAATTTAGAAATTCTTCACTTTCTTTTCAGTAAAAAAATATGTTTTGTAATTTAAATTCAGCATATAACTCAAGAAAGAAAGAAAAAAAGAAAAAAACGAAAAAACGAAAGAGAGAAAGAATATTGAAATTCGAAACGACAAAGTCTTACAGAATTAAACAATTGAATTACATATTTTAATTATCGCATCGCAAGAATAAAGTGAAAATTATTATGCGACTTATTTAAATTGTGAAGCTTCATTGGGAATAAAGGGAGTCAATAAGATATTAGAGAGGAAGGGCGGCTAACAAACCATCTTGTACACGCGACAAATACAAATACAAGCGAAAGAACGTATTCCTTTGATGTTGAGAGTGCATCAGACTAATCGAAGATTGAATCTCGAGGATCTTTCGTTCAGCCGACACGCTGGAATCCCCAAGGGGACGAAATATTCTATGGCGAAGGGAGTGTGATTCGCGACAAAAATCCTTCCATCTTTTCAATCCTTTAAAAATCTTTTTTTTTCCGAATAAATGTGTACAAAATTAAATTGATATCGTTTTTAAAAAAGAAAACCCCTGTAATATAATCATCACAATATTTTTTTTCCTCTTGCGGAAAAAATTACAATAAACGAATTTCTATTTTATTATTTTTATCATAAAAATATATACCTATTGTAAAAAATCTTTAAAAACAGGTACAATTTAAAAATTACTAAAACTATATTTACGCAAAAAATAGAAATTTGGTGAAAAAAATATTGAAACGCAAAATGAATATTTCGGAAAGTAAAAAATCAAAACAATGAATAAATTTTCTTGACACGTGATCTGTACATTGACAATGAAAAAAGCGTTTTGTAAAGGTTAATTCAATTTTGTGACCCCTCCCCTACTACTCGAGGTACATTTAAATAATTTATTGAATATATTCATTGTATGTCATCGACAGAAAAATTCATCAGGAATCGATTATATCGTCTGAGGGTCCGCAGACCCACCATCAATGAGCTATCGCGTCCGCAACACTGCTCCGAGTTCGCCGATTGCTCTTGATAAGCAAAAATGAATGGGAAATATAAAAATCAATCTTTCATAAGTCTTACGCGACAAGGACAATTTTAATCAAAAAAACAAGTGATAAAACATTTTTCGGGATTTATAAAAATTTCTCATAATAAAATTCCATGATTTTATGAGGATAAATGATCATCATGACAAATAATAAAATTTCCATTACACACTAAAAGAAAATTTTTGTCATTTAAATTTTAAATGTTGTGAAAAAAGTTGTCAGGTGAGGAAATAAAGAAAATTGAGACTTTTTCGATTTTTTTTTGGCAAACATTGCTATTATCGTTGGAAAATTACTTTATAATATTTTACTTAAATTAATTGGAAGAATTTCCTTATCATTTTTCGAAAATATTAATAACTTGAGAAAAAAACTATGGAGATTAACGCAATTATAAAAAAAATTGACTTTATTTACTTTATAATTTCTAGAATTCTAGAAAACGTTTGGAAAATTATTTAAATTCATTGATTAAAAGACGATGAAGTTTAGTAAAAAGATATATAAAATATAATTGAAATGAAAAATTGTATTTTGTTCCAAACATTGCAATAAAATACCACAATTTTTAGTAAAAAAAAGTGCAATTTTATTTGATTTTTATAAAGCGAAAAATAACTATATAAACAAATCTTTCAAAAATAGTTTTTGAATAGTTAAAACTTTGTCAAATTTAATTGAATTAATTAATAATAAATTAATAATAAATTAATTAAGTTAATTTATTTCAAGTATTTTGTTACAGTTTTTAAAAATCAACTTTTGAATAATTTTTATTGTAGATTTTGAAAATAATTGAATTATCGAAAATTTTAATGAAAAAAATTTAAAGGGTAAATTTAAGATTTAGAATTTAAGAATTTAATTAGCTTCTAATTTTTTAAAATTCAATATTTTCCATATTTTTAATGACATATTTCCAAAATAAATATTTAGAATTTTTTTTTTTGAACAAAGAAACATTCAAAAAGAAAAATCATGTTTAACATTTTTAAATAAAATTCATCGAAAAATTCAGTAGATTTTTTAAATTATACAAAAATTCCTTTAAGAAATACAATTATTTTCGAAAAATTTGGTTAGAATTTTTTTAAATAACTAATTAAAATTGTTTTGTAATAATTTTTTTAAGATTCAAAATTACTTTTTGCACTTATTAAAATTTTTGAGAAAACATGGTCAAAAGTGCAACTTATTATCATTTGTATAATGAGAATAATAACTAAAAACAAATCTAAATGTTTTTGATTTTGAATAGTTAAAACTTTGTAAAATTTAATTGAAAATAATTAATTTATTTCAAGTATTTTGTTACAATTATTTTGAAAATCAACTTTTGATGAATTTTTATTGCAGATTTTGAAAATAATTGAATTATCAAAAATTTTAATCAACAATATTTAAAGATAAATTTACGAATGAAAATTAGCTTCTAATTTTTTAAAAATCAATATTTTAAATACGTTTAGTACCAATTTTCCAAAAATTAATATCATTTTATAATTATTTTTAACATTTTGGAGAAAAAGAAATCGTGTTGAAAATTTTTTAATAAAATTCATTAAAAAATTCATTAGATTTGTTAAATTATAGGAAAATTCTTTTATGAAATAGAATTATTTTCGAAAAATTACATTAACATTGTTTTAATAACTAATTATTAGAATTGTTTTTGTAATAATTTTTTAAGATTCAAAATTTACTTTTTTGACTTATTAAAATTTTGGAAAAATCATGGGTCTGGTTTATAATTAAAATTTACATGTCTCTAAAGTTTTGACCGTTCAATTGGACAAATTTTTTTCTTTTTAAACATTTTTCACTATTATTATCTTTAAATGACAATTTAACAAAAATTTAACACAAATATTAAGAAAATAGTTCATTTTTAAATTTGTAAATTTATATTTTCTACCAAAATTCAAAATATAAAAAAAAATTAAAAGATTCGTTCATTTGAATGTACAGAATTTAATTCAATAATGTCATAATTTTTATTTTTCATAAATTCAATTATTTTTAAAAGATTTAACCAAATATTAATTATTTGGAAATTTTTCAAAATTGAAAACTATTGTCGTTGGAAAATTATTTAAAAATATTTCTTAAAAATTCATTGTACAAGAATTTCTTTATAATTTTTCGAAAACATTAATAACTTGAGAAAAAATTATGGAGAGTCACAAATCTTTTAAAAAAAATTGAGTTAATTTATTTTAATAATTGAATTCTAAAAAACTTTTGGAAAATTATTTAATTTCATTGATTAAAAGATGTTGGAGTTTAGTTAAAAGTTGTATAAAATATAATTGAATTAAAAAATTGTATTTTGTTCCAAACATTGCAACAAAATATCACATTTTTCAGTAAAAAAGTGCAGCTTACTTTCATTTTTCTAATGCGAAAAATAACTAAAAACAAATCTTTCGAAAATTGTTTTTGAATAGTTAAAATTTTGTAAAATTTAATTGAAAATAATTAATTTATTTCAAGTATTTTGTCACAATTTTTGAAATTCAACTTTTAAAGAATTTTAATGTCAGTAAATTGTCAGGGAAATTCATAAACTGCAACTTGTGTTCTTGCTGAGAAATAAAAAAATTAAAGAGCGCGAATTTTAATCACACAGGTTTACAACAAAAATTTAAAAAATCCCCTAATCCGATTAAAAATTCCATGAGACCTCCATGATTCCATGAATCAAAATGAAATCCCATGACAATTCCATGATTTCCAGATTTTTCATGACTTATAGAAACCCTGATTTTTCATTGGCGTCGACAGTTAGTCAATGCCAAAACAAGTAAAATTAAATTTTTTTAAATAAAAAATTTTTAAAACAAATTTTTTTAAATAAAAAATTTAAAAAAACAATTTTTTTAAATTAAAAATTTAAAAAAAAAATAAAAAATTTAAACAAAATATATATTTGTAAATATTTAAATAAAATGAGAATGACAAAAAAAATGATTTTAAGTAAATTTACACCCAAGAGTGCGCGGCGTGGCACTTTAGCATTGATTGTATTTGGTTAAATTGACGAAGGGACAGTATGATAGGGGTAACATACGGTCACCCGAACAAAGAGTAAGACAGACAAAGAGCTTTGTTTTTTAAATTGAGTGTTGACCGATTCAAAAGGGATGCCACAAAGCCATTCAGAATCGGTATAATTGCAGGCGTTCTTGGGAATTGAAAATTAAATTGACTTTTCATTCGTGAGAAGTTTCTCGCCTATATATAAATATATATATATATATATATATATATATATTTATATATATATATATATATATATATATACATATATAATTATTTTGTCATTCAACCTTATAAGTTATAACCGGGGGGTAAATAACACTGTGTCTTCAATTAAGGTGTACACTTGTGTCGAATTATCTTTAAATATATCTCGTGTGGAAATTTGTCAAGGGAGTCTTAACATACACTTCATACTCTATTTCTCAAATAAGGTTTAGATAGAATTTAAATATTAACATTCCTCTGTCTATTTTTGCACTGTAAGACGGGGGGGTTAAATTTTAACTCTAATTTGGATTCTGCAAAAATCGTTATTATTTTGGAATTGAATCAAAAATCCAAACAGAGTAAAATTTGATTTTATAATTCTCTGCCTTTTTTTATTTCCAAAAAACAATTTAACTTTTCCTCTAATCCCACACCCAGAGAAATTGTATATTTGTCTCAGAACCAACTAGACTTTTTATTTGTTTCAAATAAATTTTATTTAGTTTAAATAAAATTTTATTTAACTCAAATATATGTTTTATTTATATCAAATATAAATTTTATTAAAAACAAATAAAAAGTGTAGTTGGTTCTGAGACAAATATACGTTTATTTAAGTCAAATAAAATATATTTGGTTTAAGTAATAATTTTCTCTGGGTGCAATAATACAGGTTTACAAATTAAAAACTTTTTGCGCCAGTAGAAGAAAACATTTTTTTTATTAGTAGGCGTTTTTTGAGTAAGAAAATTGACATTTAACAAAATTGACAGTTAACATAATTATTTTAGAGCGAATTTTAAAATTGACGAAGGAAAAATTCTTTTTGCAGTATGAAACCATATTCTTATTAACAGAAAATTGTAATTTTTAATTCAAATACGAGCATAAAATTTAATTTCTTTTTTTTTTTGAAAACAGGAAACAATGAACCAACTTTTGTTTGTTTTATTTAACAGATTTTCCCTTAAGTAAAGTAAGAAACAATGTTTCTCCAAATGTATCTGTATTATCAAATAATCAATACAATGTTCTAAACAATAGAAGTAGATTTAAAGTTAAACTCAAGTTTAGAAAAGTTTGCCCCTCGGTTATAACGTTTTATTCAAACGCTTGCAAAATATCTGCAATAAAACAACGCGCCAAATATCTGCATGAAAAATAAAATCAGGATTAGTTTCGCACGATTGTAATTAATTGGATCCCAAAATTGCAAATGCACAGATATAAATACTTTATCAGTGATTCATTGCTGTGCATCGTAATGATTTATGGCCCAATTGCCTCAAATTATACCTAAAATTCTAAATGTAAATAAACAATAAATACACAAAATAAACTCTAAATTCTGCAATTTAACCCCCTCCCAAAAAAAAACAGAAGTCCGAACTAAATTTTTCGCAACTTTATTTTTTCACTGTTACTTTTTAAATATAATAATAGGTGTTTATTTACTTTATTTAGAAATATTATTTTTATTTTTCAAATAATAAAAAACTATTTTAATTAATCTAAAAAAATTATATTAATGTTATTTTTCATTACTTCTCTTCTTTCAATGAAAAATTAGCACTTTGTAACAAACATTTTAGGGACTGAGTAATTAATCTATTCATTTTTTCTAAAAAAAAAAAAAATTAAAAAACCCCTGAAAAATTAAAATCAGAAAATATTTTGCACATTTTCTGCTTCTCAATGACAATTTATAAACAAATTACAAGTTTTTGAGAAAAGAAAGATATAAATCAAATTTTGTTAAGAAATTTTATATTTATTTTGGAAAAAATATTTACAGACTTTGTTTGTTAAAAACTATATTATCAAAATTATAATAAATAAATAAAACCATTTTTATTTTATAAAACAATTTTTGTATACTCCAATTTTTTAAAAATATTTTCAGTTATTTTCAAATAATTTAAATATTTTACGATTATTCTTATTCTGACTTTTGGGCGGAAATATTTTTATTTTACTATTTGTTTTGCTTGAAAAATTTATAGAACACTTGATCAGGGTTGGCACGCATTTGTTCATTTGAAGGTTCCTGATTTTTTCAATTTAAAAAACGGAAAATTTCGAGGTTTTTAAAATAACATTTATTGTTTACCACATTAATAATACGAAATAATTAATTTCGTTTCACGATTTTTAATAACATTTTTGAAAAGAAAGAAATTTATGTAAAATTTGTAAATAATAGAATTTATATCAAATTGAGGAAAATTTTTGTAAATAATTGAATTTTTGCAAAGAATGTTATTAAAAATTTTTGATAAAATTGAATTCTGACAAAAATTTTGTTAACAATTTTTAAAATAATTGAAATTTCGACGAGAATATTGAAAAAAATTGGAATATAATTGAGCTTTTGAAATCATTTATAATTTTTCGAAAATTCAATTTTTTTAGTGTTTTAAGTAAACTTCATCCATAAATTCTTGATTTTTAATATTGAATAAAATGTATATTTAAAAATGTAACAAATTTTATAAGAATTTGAATTATTAAAGTTTTTCATAAACCAAAATTATCTTTAAAATTTCCAATGAAATTCATTGAAAATTAAAATTTTATAAAATTCCAAATAAATTTAAAACCAAAATTCAATTTTTTTAGTGTTTAAAGTAAAATTCATCGATAAATCTATTGATATTTTTAATAATGAATGAAATGTATATTTAAAAATGTAACAAATTTTATAAGAATTTGAATTATCAAAGTTTTTCATAAACCAAAATTATCTTTAAAATTTCCAATGAAATTCATTGAAAATTAAAATTTTATAAAATTCCAATTAAATTAAAAACCAAAATTCAATTTTTTTAGTGTTTTAAGTAAAATTCATCCATAAATCTATTAATATTTTTAATAATAAATGAAATGTATATTTAAAAATGTAACAAATTTTATAAAAATTTCAATTATCAAAGTTTTTCATAAACCTAAATTATCTTTAAAATTTCTAATGAAATTCATTGAAAATTTAAATTTTATAATATTCCAATTAAATTAAAAACCAAAATTTTACAAAATTTAATTAGTTTTTAAATTTTTAAATAAAAAATTATTCCAAAATAATTGATAAAAATCGGTAAAGTTCAATATTGTTGTTAAAAATAAGAAAAGTTTGTAATAAACAAAATCTTTTCAATGGTGAGAATCATGAGAAACATTAAGAAGTTTCTAACGAATTTTCAAAATTGAATATTGTTTCAGTACTTTTGACAAAATTTTCCCACTTTTTCCTGAGTTTCCTGAATATATTTAGAAAAATAGTGTTTTTGAGTTGAATTCTTCTGAATAATTGAA